>JARBWK010000009.1:61125205-61141409 GCA_030556195.1 Anolis apletophallus
CCCTGTGCCATTTTTGAGATAACATAGGCTAGATGGGTGAAAAGCAGTACACATTGTGCTAATGGGAGAGCTTAATGCGAATAAAGAAAGCACTGCGCATGACAGAGAGCCTGGCCCCCCTCCGTTTGCTGGCACGGGCCCAGAAGCAAAGTTTCAACTTAGAGAACATCAGAGACTCAAGATTGATAGCAGTACTGTGAGAAAAAGACTAACTTATAAATGGCTATTGTTCTCATTCAAAGGTGTGACTTAAAGATGTGATGCTAATGAAAATGCACTGTTTATTGGATTAATGAAATGTCATGAAAGCAACAGTAATCACCAGCCAATTATGTTTGTTTTTATCCATGAAGAAGGGGTGGGCTTAACTGAAATGACTCCATTGAGGTATAAATGTCTTTGTATGAGAAGTGACGGGGTCTTTTGCCCCTATCTGCAGCCGTGTTCTGCTGGCAGAAGCCCACCAGCTGGTGCCAGAATAAATCTTTTTGATTTTCACCTATTTCACAGTTGCCGTGTGTTCTTCCTCATCCTTGCGCCCGCACGTTCAGGTAGCTTGGTAAAGTAAACTTGGTACTTGGAGTTCCATAACTCCTTAATTTGGCTGCTTCAATTATGAAACTATTTATTGAACTTAGAATAGAAAGGTAATACAGAAAAAAGTTAAAACATTCAAAATCATCTTAATGAGAAGGATGAACCTGGTATGCTGCTACCGTACCAATCTAGTAATCCTCGGTTCTATTTTCGTCAGCAGTAATCTCAAATCATCGCCTTTGACTATTTTGCAATAGGTTTCTTTATTTGTTAATAAATTGGTTACCGCACTGAATCCATGTTCCACAAAATATGTTGAAGGACATTATTATTGTTATAAGACTCAACTCAGTTGGAAGGGAACCCCAAAGGTATTATTATTATTATCCCTTGCTTAGCGAGAGGAGAAGGAGGGAGCAGGAGGAGGGAAGAAGAGAGAGAGACACACACAGAGATGGATGATAGCCTGTCACCTGGCTCACACCACCGCCCCACCACCCAGGGGTTCAGCACCCCCCAAATTCTCCTGAGCCTTCCAGCGCCCACCTAGATCGCCCCACCGTCCACCAGGGGGTGGTACCACGCACTTTGGGAACCACTGCTCTACATGAACTGCTGATTTGCAGAAAGCAATTAGAAGTATTTTCTGCACAGAGTCATAAATATTTCCTAAACAAGAAATATATCTATTCTGATATAATGCAATATATTGGAAATGTTACACAATGCTGAAAGGTATCTATTTTCTAAGAAGTTAGATTTCTTACATAAATTGTAGTATATCATGGTGAAATTTACTACAAATGCCATATGCCTTATATGTATTAAGACTGCTGTTGCTAAGAAAAAAAAAGACTTTGGAAATAACCAACGTATTATTGCATAAGCAAATTTACAACATGTAGACTTATTTATTTAAAGTGTAAAGTGATGACCTGATAGTCTAAACTTTAAACTATTTCTAAAGGGAATATTTGTGTTCAGGGCCGTAGCCAGGATTTTGATTCGGGGGGCTGAGTTTGGTTCAGGGGGCCGAGACTGGGTGGAAGAGGGTCTACCCTAGCAAACCTTTTGTATTGTTATCCCAATAACCCCATTAATATGGGATATAATGAGCATGGTGATCAGATCATGATTTAAATGCACATAACGGTTTAAGCCCCTTAGCCCCCCCCTGGCTACATGCCTGTTTGTGTTGATCTATTTACTAGACAACACTTGTTTAGAACCTTCAGAGCCCAGGTGACCAAAATGGTAAACACTAAGGAGGCATCCACACTGTAGAATTAATGTCATTTAACACCACTTTTACTGCCGCAGCTCAATGTTTTATTGTGGAAGTTGTAGTTTTATCCTTCTCTGCCAAAGAGTGCTTAGTGCCTCACCAAAGTACAGTTTCCAGAATTTCAAAGCATTGGATCATGGCAGTTAAAATGATGTCAAATTGCACTAATTCTAAAGTGTAGATGCATCCTTAGTCTTATCAATTCCATTTTGAAGATACTTGACTTCTCCCCTGGCCCATAGTGTCAAACTGCATGAATTTTTCAGGACGAGATGTACTCAAAAGAACCATCAAAGAGGCATTAGCACTTGATTACTGAACAAGAACTTTGGTGTTTAATGTCACACTCCCCAAAAATCCTAAAGCAAGCAAAATATGTGATGCAGTGCATACATTATGTTCGCTGTGCCATAGGGATATTTTCATTCAATACTTCAGATCTTCCTAGAAACCACTAAGTTCATATGACAGCTGAAATGGCACCAGAACTCATTCTGTTTCCGATTCTGTTTGTGGCAATTAATAAATGTGTTGTTGAAGGCTTTCGCAGCTGGAATCACTGGGGTGTTGTGTGGTTTTTGGACTATATGGCCATGTTCTAGCAGCATTCTCTCCTGACGTTTCACCTTTATCTGTGACTGGCAACTTCAGAATCCACACAACGCCCCAACAAGTTTGTTATTGGGTTGCTATTTGTTATCTGGGCTGTTCAGAAGCATTCTCTCCTGATGCTTCATCCACATCTATGGCAGGCATCCTCAGAGGTTGTGAAGTCTGTTGGAAACTAGGCAAGTGGGGTTTATAGGTATATATCTGTGAAATGTCCAGGGTAGGAGAAAGAGCTCTTGTCTGTCTGAGGCAAGTGTGATGTGGGCGAAACGTCAGGAGAGAATGCTCCTGGAACATGGCCATACAGCCCAGAAAGCTCACAGCAACCCAGTGATTCTGGCCATGAAAGCCTTCGACAACACAAGTTTGTTATTGCCACAAACATAATCAGAAACAGTGCGTTCTGGTGCCATTTCAGCTGTCATCTGAACTTAGTGGTTTCTAGGAAGATCTGAAGTCTTGAATGAAAATATCCCTATGGCACAGCGAACATAATGTAAGTATGCACATTTTATTGTGCACTGCATCACATATTTTGCTTGCTCTAGGATTTTTTGGGAGTGTGACATTAAACACCATTCCAGTGACTAATTCCTGGCTTAGGCCTGTAATTATTCCTCAGGAGAAACAGGTTGGGCAGGAAATGCATTTTACAGCCATAGTGTACTTCTCTTCAATGCACATAATATACTTTATGGGGACATGCCACAGATTCCATAACAATCTTAATTGCAGATCCTTTATACTGTTTTAGTCACTGGAAGTCAAGCTGGCTCAGGAGGTTTTGCGGTGTACACATTAAAGAGATAAGGATTGTACAATGTTTTAATTTCATTATTTAAAGGGTGCCTTATAGCAAAATAAGTTGTCTTGGCTTCTAGTGAAAATAGAAAAATTGAAAATACAACACAATAAAATTTAAAGAGTCAATTTTAATGAGTTTTAATATTTGTACTGTTTATATTGTGAAGTATACTTTGGATACTGCTAATATGTGCACTTATTTTGTCATGGCCTATGGCGAGAACAATAAAACTTATTCATTAAAACAACACAATAAAATTCCAAAGAGATCAAACTTGGCATTAGAACACTGAATAATTTCTTTAAAATAAACAGTATAAGGAAAACAGCACATTTATTTTAATCAACAAAAGTAAAACCGCATTTAGAGTTACAACAATATTGGAAAGGGACTAGAAATAAGAAAACATATTTGTTCTACACTAAAAAGGCTTAAAGCTAGACGACAGGTCACTTTTTCTGGCAGAGACATTGTATACAACCAGGTTTTTCCCACTGCCCTTTTATATGTAACTACCTGTGGTAAATTATTACCATTTATCCACAGATCTGATATCCACCATTTCACTTACCCACACTTCCAAAAAAAATCTCCCAGATCTTCCAGTCTGAATCTGTGGTGTGCTTCCCGTCCAACCATAGCTTACAATATAGGATTTGCTATTATATGCGGGTTCCACAGGTATCCACAATGTATGTGTTTGTTTGAAAGTATTCCCTGTGGATACAGAAATTGTACTGTACTTTGCTCGTTAGGGGCACATCAGAGAAAGAGCTAAAAATCTAGGTGGATACGTGTGAAAAGAGTTGGTCATCCAACTACTAAGATCCCAAGCCATGAAGCATTATTTTCAGTACTATAGAAATTTTAATTCTCTCTCTCTGGCATTACTTCGCGAACGAAGATTCTTAGGAAGGACTCGTCCCACACTTTTTACAAGTGCGTTGGTGACTAAAAGGGCCAATCTGAGATAGGCAAGTCTGGTTGCAGAGAGCACAGCAGAAAGTCTCCTTGGGTGATGTTGTTTCCAAGTTGCTGTTCTTTCTGCGTTGTTGTTTCTCTTCGAGACCCGTTTGGTGTGCCTTCTCGAAAGAGGCCGCAGCATTATGGATAGTGCGTCTCCATGCCTCCTCCCGATGTGAGGCCAGGGTGGACCATTGTTGGTGATCAATCTGGCTGAGCCTGAGATGTTGTTTCAGGGAGTCCTTATATCTCTTTTGGGGGGCGCCTCTCTTGCGCTGACCCGTGGCAAGTTCAGCATAGAGTAGTATGTTTAGGAGGCAGTGGTTCTCCATCCTAGAGATGTTCCCTGCCCAGCGCAGCTTCGCTCTCAATAACATGGCCTCGTTGCTGGTGATCCCTGCTTGCTCCAGGACAGTAACATTCATCACATAGTCAGTCCAGTGTACATTTAGGATTGAGCGAAGACAGTGCTGATGAAAGCGTTCGAGGAGTCGTAGGTGTTGGCAATAGGTGACCCATGTTTCAGACCCATAAAGGAGAATAGACAGTACGATAGCTCTGTACACACTGATTTTTGTGCTTTGCCTTAGGTGTTTGTTACTCCAGACTCTTTTGTGAAGCCTTCCAAATGCACTATATGCCTTTGCTAATCTGTGATCTATCTCTTTATCAATCTTGGCGTCTGAAGAGATGATGCTTCCCAGGTAGGTGAACTGCTGAATGGACTTAAGCACAGATTTGCCTATGCTGACGTGGGGTGATGGTGTTCTTCCTGTGGTGTGGGCTGGTAGAGGACTTCCGTTTTCTTCAGGCTGACTACCAGCCGAAACAGCTCTGCAGCTGTTGCAAAGCAGGATGTTAGGTGCTGCAGGGCTGCTTCTGAATGGGCGACAAGGGCAGCATCGTCTGCAAAAAGCAACTCATGAACTAGATAGTTTAGAGTCTTAGTGCGAGCCCTCAGATGGCTTAAGTCAGTGCTGTCCAACTTCTGGCGGGTCCAGGGCCGGATAAGAGGTCACTGATGACCTGCGGGGCCACTCGGCCCCGCCCCCCAGGCCCCGCCCCCAGGTCAGGCCCCGCCCCCTCCTAAAGCCGCCGAAAAAGGAGGAGTAGGCGGCGCCAAGAGCAGCGCGTCACAGGCCTGGCGTGACGCGCTGCTCTTGGCACCGCCTACTCCTCCTTTCGCGCCCCTTCCTAGGCTGGGGAGCCGCCGAAAAGGGCAGAAGGCGGTGCCAGCGCAGCGTCACAGGCCTGGCGTGACGCGCTGCCCCTTGGCACCGCCTACTCCTCCTTTTTCGCCCCTCCCCTAGGCCAGGGAGCTGCCGAAAGGAGGAGTAGGCGGTGCCAAGAGCAGCGCGTCACGCCAGGCCTGTGACGCGCTCTTGGCGCCGCCTTCTGCCCTTGGCGGCTCCCCTGCCCTAGGAAGGGAGGGGGCGCCGAAAAGGGCAGAAGGCGGCGCCAACGGCAGCGCGTCACAGGCCTGGCGTGACGCGCTGCCCCTGGCACGCTTCTTACTCCTCCTTTTCCGCCCCTCCCATCCTAGGCCGGGGAGCTGCCGAAAGGAGGAGTAGGCAGTGCCAAGAGCAGCGCGTCACACCAGGCCTGTGACGCGCTGCTCTTGGCGCCGCCTTCTGCCCTTTTTCGGCGGCTCCCTGCCCTAGGAAGGGGGGCGCTGAAAAAGAAGGCGGCGCCAACGGCAGCGCGTCACAGGCCTGGCGTGACGCGCTGCCCCTTGGCACCGCTTACTCCTCCTTTCAGCGCCCCTCCTTCCTAGGCCAGGAGCCGCCGAAAGGAGGAGTAGGCGGTGCCAAGGGGCAGCGCATCACGCCAGGCCTGTGACGCGCTGCTCTTGGCGCCACCTTCTGCCCTTTTCAGCGGCTCCCCGCCCTAGGTAGGGAGGGGGCGCCGAAAAGGAGGAGCTAGCTCTCTTCCTCCTCCCTGCCCCGCGTCCCCCTCCCCCCCGGCCGCAATTTTTTTTAAAAAAAATGATTTTTTTTTAAAGTTAAAAATGGCGGCTGAGGGCCGAGGTGGGGCCGTGTCCAACAGGCTACGGGGCCGGGTCCGGCCCCGGGGCCGCCAGTTGGACAGCCCGGGTTTAAGTTGAACAAGCTGCCATCAGTACGATATATACCATCTTCCTTTTCAAGGTCTGCCGTAGCCCTTTGGAGCATCATGTTGAAGAAGATTGTAAAGAACACAACCTTGCTTCACTCCATTAGTTATTAGAAAGGGCTCTGAGAGAGCATCACCATATCTGACTTGACTATGCTGGCCCTCATGTAGCAGGATAATCACTTTGAGGGATTTGAGGGGACATCCTAGTCGTTCCAGAATCTGCCACAGACCTTTTCTGCTCACAGTGTCAAAGACTTTGGTGAGGTCAACAAATGTTACATAGAGTCCTTTGTTCTGCTCTCTACATTTCTCTTGCAGTTGTCTAAGGGCAAATACCATATCTGTGGTGCTCCTGTTAGCTCTGAAGCCGCATTGGCTTTCAGGGAGTTCTTCTGCAATAGCAGGAACTAATCTGTTCAGGAGTATCCTTGCAAGGATTTTTCCAGCAATAGAGAGCACCGTTTGAGCAATCGGATTTTGTTCCTTTTTTCTTATACAGGGTGAGATTTAACTGCATCTCAGAAATCTGATGGCAGTTCACCTTTTCCCCAGCAACTCACAAGGAGCTCGTGGAATTTAGCATGGAGTACACGACCTCCCTGTTTCCAAGCTTCAGGTGAGATTCCATCGATCCTGGCTGCCTTGCCATTTTTCAACTGCTGTATGGCCTTAAGGGTCTCTTCCAGAGTGGGAGCTGCTTCCAGTTCATTTTTCATTGTTTGTTGTATTCTGTGTTGGATAGCTGAACTTTGGACTACTCGGTTGGTGTTGAAGCGACTCTGAAAATGTTCAGCCCATCGATTCAGGATGGAGGCTTTATCTGTAATTAGTGTTTGACCATCTGTACTGTATAAGGGGCTTTGGACCTGATAAGTAGGTCCAAACACTGCTTTGAGAGCTTCGTAAAATCCTCTGTGATCACCCAAATCTGCACAACATTGTGTCTTTTCTGCTAAATCAATTAATTAATGTATGAATTAATTAATGTATCAACAAAATGACAGTCTTTTACCATTATTATTATTCCATTAGATTCACATTCTTTATATTTTACATTATTAATTACATAACAGACAATCACATACCAACAATTAGTCCTATAATCTCTGATATCTTCAGTCCATGCAATCATATCTACATTGGTGTTAGGTATGTATTTGACACAGTTAAGCATTGGTGGTTGTTTATGGATGGCTACATAAGGAGAAATCATTTTTGCATTTCTGTACACACTTACTCTGTGGGAAGTACCTCTAAGTAACTGTCTACAATTTGTCTGTAACAAACCGATACACTGGAGGCAAAATAAATAGTCATTACCATATAATTGAAAGCTGAATAAAATAACAGTGGTAATGAGCTTCAATATGTGGTGATTATTTCAGATTGAAAGATGCAATTTCCTTTTCATGGTAGAATATATTTCCTTAGACTGAGTTTTCTAATCACTGTATACACACATTTATCATAGCTCTGGCAGACAATTAAAAGCACACTGCATGACACGAGATCAATGAATCATTTCAAGTTACAAAAAACATGTAACCTTTGTTAATGTGTATGCTGACTCACACGCCAACAAGCATGGAATTCATGGTACTTTTCACTCTGACCTCAACATTACCAAATGATGAGATAAATATTGGCATCAACATCTTCTCTGCTTGTGTCAAGTCAAATCAGATGTAAATACCTTCAAATATACATTCACTCTGAGATATAGTCCGCAAGGGAGAAAAAAAAATGCACCACAGTATTTCATGTGGTTAACTAAAAGGGAATGATGAAAAAACAGCTCTGAATATACGGTAGAAGAAAGGTTAGGAACACCTTTTGCTCTATTGAACTTGTATTTTTTGTCCTCCTCCCAGTAAGAATCAATATAAACAAGAGTAATGAAGCTTAGGTAAACTTATTCCAGGTTGGAGGATATATATGGTTCACTAAATGATGCTAGACCCTGTAAAATCAAGCCAGTGTAGCCAACTTCCAGGAATTATTGGAGCTCTAGTACAACAATACTAATGCCTGGTGTAAACAACATTAGGGTAGATGACTCAATATACCGTAAGTCAACTTCCTATGAACCCAGTGGAGGACTGACCAGAGTGCCAGCTTGCCCAATGGCAACATTAGACAATATGCTAAAAATTTTAATGGCTATTTAGTAGCTTGAAAAGATCATAGAAGTTCTGATATTATTATTCAGTTATAATAATCTGTCTTTACATTTATCTAATGTATAGTTCTCATAATATGTACAATACATGTACACTGTAATTAATAAATATATATTTCACAATATTTTTTAATTGTACCTTTTCCCACTTACGTATTTCTTTTAAAATTTCATTTATTTCTTATAAACATTAAGTGACAACCATATAGTTGTAATTGTTAAATACATGTACAATACAATCGAACCCCCTGTCAATCAGTATATATGAAAACAAAGAGGCAATGCGATGGGAAGTCAAACATAAATCAATATTGTATTTTAAACATCAGCATTATGACATATCAACAACAAATAAGGTGCAATCCTCTCATTTAAAGGAAAATCAACGGCCGTTGCGTGCTAGCATCCCCATGTATATCATAACAAAATACAAAAAGGCAAAACTGGGGATTCCCAGCAATATAGTCAGTGGTGCTTCAGGACACAAAATAGGTCCTCACAATAAAAATAAAAATAAACAAGCCCCCGCGTGTGACCTGTGGCTGAATAGCCGTCAAACCCGAACTCCGGGCAAGAGCGCAGCAGCGGTGGCGTCGGGCGGGGCGTGTCTCCACCCTCCCGAAGGTGGGGGCCGGAGCGCGGTGCTTTGTAAACAAGGATGCTCGTGAGCGTTGCAAACGGCCTGGCAAATGCGGCGTGGAGAGGTTTCCAAATAAAAGATAAATCCAAGGCGGAGGAGGTGTGTCGTCGACGGGATGAAGTATAGAGATCTTTCCCGTTTTGGTGCTTCCTCAGGACGATCCACAACCGGGAAAATACACAACTATATAAAATAAACACAATGTAAAACCTCTATAAGAGCATAGGTGGGTCGATGGGCAGGGTAGGAAAGAAAGGCTTACCAAATGTCGTTTTCAGGTCCCCCCAATGGGAGAAAGCCGCCAATGCGGTAAAGGAAAATAATGGGCCAAATGGCGCAATGACCGAAGATCCGGTCCAGGCTAAGGCCTCCCTGGAGGCTATATCCTGACAGGCAGATGGGATACAGCTGGAGCCCCAGCGGATGGGTCTAGGTGCAGTAATTTAATTCAGTAAAGCATTTAAACTGACAGGCTCATTTAGTCCAAAAGGTTGCTCACAGGCACATTGTACAATATGTTTCAATTCAGTTTTGAGTAAGGTGGATTGTAGGTCCGTGTGGGGTTGCATCTCCACTTTTCTAATCCAACGAACTTGAAATCCGAATGGATTTGTGGACTTCTTTGAAGTGTCTATATAAGTATACATCTTCATTACCAGAGAGGATTTTCAGTCTGTGTTCCCTAATCCGCCCCTCAGCTGGCGTTTGGTAACCCCCACATAAAGAAGGGGGCACGAGCAAAAAAGGAGGTACACACATCTTTCCGTGGCACATGTACAGAACTGCTGAAGTTTAATGGTCTTGGGCGTGCCAGGAATTTGAATCTGCTTCAGTGGGCTCACAAAGTCACAGCTCTGTACATGTGCCACGGAAAGATGTGTGTACCTCCTTTTTTGCTCGTGCCCCCTTCTTTATGTGGGGGTTACCAAACGCCAGCTGAGGGCGAGGATTAGGGAACACAGACTGAAAATCCTCTCTGGTAATGAAGATGTATACTTATATAGACACTTCAAAGAAGTCCACAAATCCATTCCGGATTTCAAGATTAGAAAAAGTGGAGATGCAACCCCACACGGACCTACAATCCACCTTACTCAAAACTGAATTGAAACATATTGTACAATGTGCCTGTGAGCAACCTTTTGGACTAAATGAGCCTGTCAGTTTAAATGCTTTACTGAATTAAATTACTGCACCTAGACCCATCCGCTGGGGCTCCAGCTGTATCCCATCTGCCTGTCAGGATATAGCCTCCAGGGAGGCCTTAGCCTGGACCGGATCTTCGGTCATTGCGCCATTTGGCCCATTATTTTCCTTTACCGCATTGGCGGTTTTCTCCCATTGGGGGGACCTGAAAACGACATTTGGTAAGCCTTTTTTTTTCCTACCCTGCCCATCGACCCACCTATGCTCTTATAGAGGTTTTACATTGTGTTTATTTTATATAGTTGTGTATTTTCCCGGTTGTGGATCGTCCTGAGGAAGCACCCGAAACGGGAAAGATCTCTATACTTCATCCCGTCGACGACACACCTCCTCCGCCTTGGATTTATCTTTTATTTGGAAACCTCTCCACGCCGCATTTGCCAGGCCGCTTTGCAACGCTCACGAGCATCCTTGTTTACAAAGCACCGCGCTCCGGCCCCCACCTTCGGGAGGGCGGAGACACGTCCCGCCCGACGCCACCGCTTGCTGCGCTCTTGCCCGGAGTTCCGGGTTTGACGGCTATTCAGCCACAGGTCACACGGGGGGCTTGTTTATTTTTATTTTTATTGTGAGGACCTATTTTGTGTCCTGAAGCACCACTGACTATATTGCTGGGAATCCCCAGTTTTGCCTTTTGTATTTTGTTATGATATACATGGGGGGATGCTAGCACGCAACGGCCGTTGATTTTCCTTTAAATGAGAGGATTGCACCTTATTTGTTGTTGATATGTCATAATGCTGATGTTTAAAATACAATATTGATTTATGTTTGACTTCCCATCGCATTGCCTCTTTGTTTTCATATATAACCATATAGTTGTAGGTGGCTCCCCCTTGTCTCCTGGTAACCATTTTTTTAAAGATTCAGCCCCCTTTGTATGGACTATGCTCTTGCTCATCAACCCAACTCCTTCTATTTTTATCATTTTCTTTTCATTTTTAGTCCCATCTTTTCCCTATATAGTTGGGTAATTTACATCAATATTAACTGCACAAGGTAACTGTAAGAAACTGTAATATTAAAAGATACTTCTGCTTAAAAGCAGTTTAGACTATACAATTTTTTTAAAAGCATCCACTCTGATGACCTTTCGCAAACAAGAAATCAGCTTGAGTATCAAAGATCTGGCTGTATAAAATATTTTTTCCTGCCTATGGAAGGATAGTGGGGAAAGTGATCCTAGTTTCCTGTTGATATTTCACAGACAGGCAGTGACTCACCATTAAACCACTCTGGTACATCTACCAGGAAAACGTCTGAGGATGGTGCGACTGAGAAGCCTAGAGAAATTCATTTGGGAAAAAACTCTGGGGGAAAAAAACCCATTTGGGTTATGTGAGGCTGATGTATACGTTATATAGTTTCAGTCTGCCAATAGCTTCAGGTAGCCTGTTCCCAAGTCATATAAGACTTGACAAGTTACAAACAATACTTCAGATTTTGCTCTGAACAGACTGATGACGACGACGACAACAACAACTTTATTTTTGTACCCTGCCTCTATCTCCCCGAACAGACTGGGGGATTCACAACAAAATTCATAAAAGAAATTTGAAACACATAACACAATATAAAACAATCATTGAGCAAACCACCAATGGCTGGAGTAGTGCAGAGTTCAAAATGTTGAAGCTGTTGTAACACAAGTATTGCTTGCTCCTTATAACTAGCCTTATTTCTTTCATAGCCTTCTTTCACAGCTATGTCTGCTACTTTTTATGTCTCCCAACTACACTAATGTACCATATTTCTGCCAGTATGGTGTGGTGGTTTGAGCCTTGGACTATGACTCTGAGGAACAAGGTTCAGTTCTCCACTTGTCTGTGACAATCCACTGGTGACCTTGGCTGAGTCACACACTTCCAGCCTCAGAAAACCCTGTGATAAGATTGCCTTAGTGTCACCATAAATCAGAAACATCTTGAAGGTACACAATTAGGATTCTAACATCTGCTTGCGCCATGTTGGACCACGTGAAGACTTCAAAAATACACCATTGCCCCTCTGTCTTGCTAGTGCTCCTTCTCCCTTATATACATAACATACATTTACACTACACTCCTATACACACATCCCAAAAAATTACCCCTTTAAGTTCAATAAGCATATTCCACTAGTAAATAGGTACTGTATAAGATTGTATCAAACTTATGTCACGTTAGAACAGCGAGCCATATATCTGCTGGGATGTGGAGCTTAATTCCAGTATGAAAAAGAATACAACTGAGAGAGACACACTTTGAAATAACCTAACAGTGGATGAGGCTGATACCTGATGTTTTGGACAATAATAGGAAGCTGGCTCCCTACCTGTCCCGTCACGACCTAGCCACAGTGGTCCAAGCCACGGTTATCTCAAGATTGGACTACTGTAATGCTCTCTACATTGGCCTTCCTCTGTCAGTAATCCAGAAGCTTCAGCTGGTGCAGAATGCTGCGGCTCGGCTGTTGGCAGGCCTATCATCTTGCTGCCACATTACGCCTGTTCTGCTGGCTTCCAATAGAGCACCGGATCACCTTCAAAGTGCTGGATTTGACCTTTAAGGCCTTGAATGGTCTGGGGCCAGTGTACCTAAGGGACCGCCTCTCCCTATATTGTCCCCCCAGACCACTGCGATCTGAGTCCTTGAACCTTCTTGCGGTGCCGAGCTGTAAAACCCTTCACCTGACCTCAACGCGGAGGAGAGCCTTTAGCGTCATCGCTCCAGTACTGTGGAACGCTCTTCCTCCCACATTGTCTAACTTACTAGCCTTCCGGAAGGTTTGTAAGACCTTTCTGTTTGTACAGGCATTTGGTCAGTAAACAACTCTAGGCCTTCTACCATGTAGCCGTAGACCACAGGAGTAATCTTGGTGTGTACGTTACTACATAGTTTTAAGTATGGATGTTAATCTTGATGTTTATCGTGTTTTTATGGTGTTTTTAGCATATGTAAGTCGCCCCAAGCCTGACGGGAGTGGCGACTAATAAGCCGAAATAATAAATAAATAAATAATAACTGGAAATGTAATTTGTATCCCCAAAGGTACCTTTTTTCATGAGGGCTGGTTTGAGTAGAAGCCATCAAAACAGTACATTTGTGGCCACTGTCCTGAACAGCAAGTGATGGAAAGCTATCTTTATCACATGAATGAAGATTGCAATAACCCCAAATATGACTCCAAAAATACTCGCTTTTCTAACTTGACATATGTTTGATACAATCTTATACAGTACTAGTGGAATATGCTTCTTGAACTTAAAGGGATATTTTTGGGATGTGTGTATAGTGTAAATGTATGTTATGCTATGATTTAACCATAGATGGAAAGAGATATCCAAAAGTTGGCATCCAAAAATATGCTCTACACATTAGTGTTCAGGTGCATGAGATTATATCTGATATAAAGGTAGGAAATGTTATCTTTGGGCAACAATTCTCCAGCCAGACTGACATTGTGGGCATTTGACTTGTGAGGAGTTACAATCCAAAAATGCAATTTTTCTAAGTACTGATTTGGTGGTATTATATATCTTTAGTGGCAGAACATGAAGAAGCTACATTGAATTTTTAATGTGGAGATAGTGTTGCTGATGCAATATTTCTTTTTCATTATTTGCTGAGGTTTCCTCTGCACTGCATTTATTTTGCATCATGTCAACATACATCAAGGGGACCTATGGCCCATTTTTGAAGGAAGACAGAATATCTAGGTGAACGGTTTCACGGAGGGAGTCCATCATCATATCTTCATCAAATCCTTCATCTTTATTGTTTAGGAGGTGTATGTTCCTGGGAAATAAAACTGTGACCATGTGAACTCAGCTTTAATATTTGCTACTGAGTAATCCCATCTAGTTATCTGATAGCTTCTGGTAAAAATGGCAGGAAATACATCCTGAACATTTTTGGACAGTATTTTTGAAATTCAGATGGCTTTTATTTTTAGTAGTTTAGGTAGAATCTTGCCAGGAGGTAAAAGGACTGGCCTCAGTCCTATTGGGAGTCCCAATGAAAATAGAGACATTGAATCAATTGAGGACAAACATGCATTGATTACAAATTAATTTAATTCAGGTAGCTGAGGATATCAATAGGATTCAGGTCACAGACATTGATCTACGCAGTTATATTTACATTAAGTACAGGTTGAGCATCCCACATCTGCTGAATGCTGAAACCCAGAATAATCCAAAATTGCCCACATGGGTGGCTGAGAAAGGCCCCATCTACGATGTGATATAATGCTATTTGAAACTGCATTAAATGGTCAGTATACTCATGTAATGTAGCTCAATGAAGTTAAAACTGTATTATGTGAGTCTACATTGACCATATAATACATTTTCAAGGTGCATTATGTGGAAGGGTAGAGGGAACCATACTCACACCCTTGCTTTCTGATGCTTTAGCGTGCAAAAACATGCAAAATTAGTAGAAGTATTGAATACAAGATTACCTTAAGGTTCTGTGTCTAAGCCAGGGGTGGGCAAACTGCGGCCCGGGGGCCGGATGCGGCCCTTTGGATGATTCTATCCGGCCCTCCTAATGTTATATTATATTATAATTTCAATATATTACAATGTCTATATATAGACATTACGCATGGTTTAGAACCCAAAAATAGGAAATCGAAAATCTAATTGGGGGATTTTTTTATTAGTAATAGTAAGACTTAGCAAAAAAATTCCAAAAATTTCTAAAATGTAACTTAATTACTAACGAAATTTGTTAGTAGTTCGTATGCCAGCGCATGCGCATTCCAGATGGTTTTGGCCTACAACTCCCAGAAATCCTAACAGCTGGTAAATTGGCTGGGATTTCTGGGAGTTGTAGGCCAAAACTTGAATAAATCACACTGAATTCTAGATGGGACTCTCCAAATAGGAAGGAGGGAAGGAGGGAGGGAGGGGGGTATTCTATTCTTGGAAGCAGCAAAGAAAGGAGGAGGAGCCCCCCCCCTCGCTCCTCGCTGCCTCTCTCTCACCCTGATCCTGAGGGAGCGAGGGCCCAAGTTTGCCCAGGCTGAGAGGAAAAGGAAGAGGCCTGAGGCTGTGAGGAATGGTGGGAGTTGAAGTCCAAAACACCTGGAGGGCTGAAGTTGGCCCGTGCGATGGGGCAAGACAGAGCAACGGGGAAGAGAAGGGAGGGGGGGAGAAGCCACCAATGAAGCAGCCAAATCAAGGAGTTATGGAACTCCGAGTAGCAAATTTACTTTATCAAAGCTACCTGAACGTGCGGGTACAAGGATGAGGGAAAACTCACGACAACTGTGAAGTAGGTGAAATCAAACGGGTTTATTGATGGCACCAGCTGGTGGGCTTCTGCCAGCAGAACACGCTGCAATCAGGGGCAAAAGACCCCGTCACTCTCAATACAAAAACATTTATACCCCAATGGAGGCATTTCAGTTAAGCCCACCCCTTCTTCATGGATCTTGTACAATCATAATTGGCTGGTGTTTACTGTTGTTTACATGACATCTCATTAATCCAATAAAACATTGCATTTCCATTTGCATCACATCCCAAAGTTCCACCTATAATGAGAACAATAGTCATTTCTTATGTTAGTCTTTCTCACAGTACAGCTATCAGTGCTAAGTCTCTTGTGTCCTTAGTTTGAAACATTTAGCTTCCAGGCTCCGTGCCAGCAACGGAGGGGGCTAAACTCTCCACTCATGCGCAGTTCTTTCCCTTTTAGCACTAAGGTCTTTCATAGCACATCCTGTACTGTTTCATCAATCTAAGCCTATGTTATCTCACATTAGGCACAGAGTGCATCAAAAAGCATAAATCACAGTGCTATTTTCACAGTGCAAGTGCCTGCCTGATTCTTGGCACAGGAACCCACTTTCAAAGCTCTACACGTGTACAGCATC
>JARBWK010000009.1:61141509-61198687 GCA_030556195.1 Anolis apletophallus
AATTGGCTGGTGTTTACTGTTGTTTACATGACATCTCATTAATCCAATAAAACATTGCATTTCCATTTGCATCACATCCCAAAGTTCCACCTATAATGAGAACAATAGTCATTTCTTATGTTAGTCTTTCTCACAGTACAGCTATCAGTGCTAAGTCTCTTGTGTCCTTAGTTTGAAACATTTAGCTTCCAGGCTCCGTGCCAGCAACGGAGGGGGCTAAACTCTCCACTCATGCGCAGTTCTTTCCCTTTTAGCACTAAGGTCTTTCATAGCACATCCTGTACTGTTTCATCAATCTAAGCCTATGTTATCTCACATTAGGCACAGAGTGCATCAAAAAGCATAAATCACAGTGCTATTTTCACAGTGCTATTTTCACAGTGCAAGTGCCTGCCTGATTCTTGGCACAGGAACCCACTTTCAAAGCTCTACACGTGTACAGCATCACTCTCTGACTGTACTCCTGCACGGAAAGTACCAAAACCTGCTTTACCAGGAAAGAGGAGGGGGCAGAGAAGCATGTGAGAAAGTGCAGGGAGAGAAAGGAGGAAAAGCGTGTGTGTGTGTGTGTGTGTGTGTGTGAAGTTGGCCCGTGCGGTGGGGCAAGACAGAGCAACGGGGAAGAGAAGGGAGGGGGGGGAGAAGCCACCAGGAAAGAGGAGGGGCAGAGAAGCATGTGAGAGAGTGCAGGGAGAGAAAGGAGGAGAAGCGTGTGTGTGTGTGTGAAGTTGGCCCGTGCGGTGGGGCAAGACAGAGAGTCCCCGCAGAAGACAAGAGCCCGAAAGCCAAGCCCAAGCAGGCCAAGAGCACCAAGGCCAAGACGACCAAGGCGGCGCCCAGAAGGAAGTGAGTCAGCCCGCTCTTCCTCAAGACCCCAAACCACCACCGCCACGAGGAAGAGAGAGCAGAGGGGGGGGGGGGGGGCGGGCGGAGAATAGTGGAGGACTATACTTTCCAGAATGCCTAGCAGCAGCGTCACTTCCAGTTCCCCATAGAAAGGCGGGGAAAAAGAAGAAGATGAATGAAGGCGGAAGGAAATGAGGGGAGAAGACAGGGAGAAGTGAGTAGTACAATAATTAAGAATTAATTACGATCATAACGCAAATTGTTGGCCTCAAGGACCGTAAAAGAAAGTCTACTTCCTGGTTAGCTGCCGTGATGCGTATAAACTAGAAAGTCCCATTACATACGAATCACTTACGATTTCTTTTAATTTTCATAACTTTTTTCTCATGCCTAATAGACATACTATAATATAATAATTATGATATTAATACTAATAATATATGAATATTTCTTGATATATTAATATGTTAATATTAATGATGTGTAATATATAGTAAATATAGTAAGTGAATGAATAAATAAATTATGTAGATTAGCATGTAGTTCCGCCTTTAGGTGCGGCCCTCCATAATATTTTTTGGCTCTCGTGTGGCCCCTTGGAAAAAAATAATTGCCCACCCCTGGTCTAAGGTGTATATGAAATGTAAATGGATTTTGTTTTTAGACTTGGGCCTCATCTCCATTGCATAGAGCCAAACATAGGTAATCCAAAATCTGGGGGATCTCAAATATCTCCAGTTCCAACTTATACATACCATTTCCCCCAAAAGGACAGATCAAACATTAATTGCAAAGTATAAAAACTTTTTCCCAGTCACTTAAACCTTTCTTCAGCATTACAATTTCTTATCTCCATTCCCACATAGCCAATTTTGTATTTGGTCATCCAAGTGCCATGCTGACAAGGGATTATGGGAATTGTGTGCTAAAACATTTAGAGGGGTGTATGTAATGGTTTGAGTGCAACTCTGAGGCAAGTCACATTCTCTCAGCCTCAAGGGAAGGCAATGGAAACTTACTTCTGAACAAATTTTAGGTGGAAAGCCCCATGATAGGCCTGGCTTAGGTTCATGATCAGCAGTGGCCGGCGGGAAACACGAGGCAGGGAGATAAAGGCACACGTAGGGTCCATTTACATTGTTGAATTAATTCTATTCGACACCACGTGATCCTCTGTGGTTCAATGCTGTGGGATCCTGGGAGCTGCAGTTTTCCAAGAACTTTAACCTTCTCTGCCAAAGAGTACTGATGCCGCTTCAAACTGCTACTTCCAGGGTTTCCATTGCATTGAACGATGGGTGGTTCAAGCAGTGCCAAACTGCATTCTATCTACAGTGCACTCATAACACACAATTTGCATGTTTTTATAAGGCTGATGGGTGACTGATTTAAACAACCTTTACAGAGGGTGTGGCCATAGTTTCATACAACTGAAATTGTGCTTAAGTTGGGTCAACACAGGACAAATTCAGTAAGACTGCAATTCAATGTTTCTGTAGGTAAAACGGAACGAGTACAAGATCGTTATGATTTGGCTGTTTTTTTAAAAAAGTATGCATGTGCCTCAATTAGAACACTAAAATAGTAGCAGCAGTAATGGTAATGGTAATAATAATGGTGATAATAATAATAATGCTTCATTTATACATTCCTTAGGGTATGACTGTGATACTGTGAAAGAAGTGGTTTCCTCTGGGTATTTATAGTGCTTTCCTGTCAACATTTCACACATGATGGCTTTCTTGCTTAGCAATAAATTAATGAGATCCTTGTGAATAGTATTAAAGAGACTGCATTGCTGCCACCTACCGATTGAGAGAAAAAACTTCATTTGTGGCAATTATGCTTTATCTACTGGGCCCTTTGTATCCCCCCATAGATACCAAAATCCGTGGTTGCTCAAGTCCCATTGTATACAATGGCAAAAATCAAGGTTTATCTCTTGAATTTTTAAACAATATTTTAAAGCCATGGATGTTCAAATCTATGGATTCAAAATCCGTGGATACAGAGAACCAACTGTAGTGTTTTGGCCAATAGTGGTCCTTATTTTCTGAGAGATTTTCTTGTCACAATTAGATCCAAACACAGAAGTCTTTTGTTCCCGTTTGCTCATGACCAAGGCCTTACATTTGTCTATATTTCTTGATAAATTAGTCATAGACCAGAGGTGGGCAGTTATTTTTTCCAAGGGGCCACACGGGAGCCCAAAAGTATTATGGAGGGCCACACCTGAAGGCTGAACTACATTCTAATTGACATTATCTATTTATTTATTTACTATATTTACGATATATTACACATCATTAATATTAACATATTAATATATCAAGAAATATTCATATATTATTAGTATTAATATCATAATTATTATAACATAGTATATATATAGACATTATAATATATTGAAATTATAATATAATATAACATTATATTATATATTATATTATTATAATAAAATTATTATTATAAAATAATAATAAAAACCACTAAAATAAAATAAAATGAAATTCAAGAAGACAAGGTGCGAACCAAGATAGAGGCTGACATCCTCAAGAGAAGAAGGATCACAAGATGGAATGGCCCATTGGCCCAGCCCAGAAGATAACAAAGCGGACCCAGCCGCCACCGCAGCAGAGCAGAGCAGCAGACCATCGGTGGCTGCAGGCCTCCGTCCGTCCCCCTCCCCAGCCATTCCCCAGCTAATCGCCCTACCATGGAGAGCCTGCCCTCCCGGCTTTGGAGTGCCTGCCATCCTGGGAGGCGATCCGGGCCTGCAGCGGGAGCAGTCGGTGAGCTGCGGCAGGTAATCGCCCTGGCGAACCGGAAGACGATCAAGTCCTCCGATTGTTCTCTGGAGCGGCGGGCTGTTTGCCAATGCAGGCTCCACAGCCCGCGATGGGATGGCGGTAGCGGCACCCCTTCCTCTTGGCCCCACCCCCAACGCCTTTCTCCCCGGGCCGGACAGAATTGGCTGCCGGGCCGCATCTGGCCCATGGGCCGTAGGTTGCCAAGGTCTGTCATAGACTCATACGATCATAGAGTTAGATGAGTCCCCAAAGACCATCTGGTCTAAACCCCTGCCATGCAGGAAAATACAGTCAAAACACTCACAGCAAATGGACATCTGCCCTCTGCTTAAAAGCCTCCAGAGAAGGTGTCTATTTGTTTCATGTTGGGGATTGAAGCCCTCTCTATTCAATGCCCCTTCTGAGTTTTTGTGTTTCTTGTCCCTAACCAGTGGTGTCACTAGGGTTGGTGTTACAAGTGGGGTAACTCATAGAGTCACCCCGTGAAGCTCCTCCCATAGCAGACCATACCAAGTATGGTAGTTAAAATACATTGACAAAATCTATTACCATTTTAAATATCGCTGTGCTTGTGGTGCATGGAGACAAAACCAAGTTATTCAAAGCATAATTGTAATCGGGCAATAAGGCCTGTTCTGACCAAAGCAGATACCCATTAGAAGGCCCAAAAAGCAAATTAGGATATTAGTAGAATGTTTGCCTTGTAGGAATATTGCTGTAGTATATGTAAGATGGGCTTGCCCAAAATGTTTTAATGGTTATATCTAAGTACGCAGAATTTTTAAGATAAAAAAATAAAAAAAATTCTCCCAAAATATGGCCAAAATTTTGGATAAATAGTCATTTCAGTGTCGTTTATCATGTTATTTAGTAACTGTTTATTTTATTTTGTTATTTCATGTATTTTATTTTGATGTTATTTTTGCTACTTTGTATTTTATTTTGCTGTACTGTCATTTTGGGCTTGGCCTCATGTTAGCCGCTCTGAGTCCCCTTTGGGGAGATTTATTTATTTACTTCATTTATATTCCGCTCTTCTCACCCGGAAGGGGACTCAGAGCGGATTACAGGTACACATACTTAGCAGACAATCCCTGCTGTTTCCAACATACATACACATATAGACGAACAGAGGCAAACTCTGGCCACCAGGGGGAGCTGACTCACTCCTCATCTCTCAGCGTTCCCAGCATCCCTTGTTGTTCCTTCCGCATTCCTTGGCGTTCCTGGAGTTCTTTAATGGCCTCATAATTCAGTCAAAATTTGCCTCCCCACTTAATGTGGTACCTTTATCTCCTACTTGACAGATGCAACTATCTTTCAGGCTGCAAAGGTCGACAGCAGGCTACACTTAAAGGTCGAGCACCCACCTTGACCCGGGCAGGCCTCGAACTCATGACCTACTGGTCAGAGAGATCTTATGCAGCTGACACTTAGCCAGCTGCGCCACATTCCTGGTGGGGGATGGTGGCAGGATACAAATAAAGATGATGATGATTATTATTATTATTATTATTCCCTTCTTATGGTGTCAGCCAGTATGGTTTACATCCCCTGCACCCTGCAAATAAGATGTGTACTGTGTGCATGGGAATTTTTTCATGGTTTTTTTTTCAACAGTCTGAGGTACTGTGAACAGGCCTTCGGCTTTAAAAGTTTGAAGACCCCTGCACTAAACCATTCTGTCTACTCATAAGCTAGAAGGGACATTTTGACCAGGCAATTACAGAGTCACGGAAGGAGAGCACAATGGAGAGACTGGACTTCGGGAAACTGAAGTTCAAGAATCACCTAGGGAGCTCATTAAACTGGCTGAGATAAACTGCCTCAAGTGGTTGGTGTTGAATTGTAGCTGCATCTTTAAGACAATCGCTTGCGTCGCCTCGCTGTTAACTACTGCTGGAGGATGGAATTATGAGTACTATACACCTTGTTCCTTACAAGCTAGTCTTCTGCCCCCCCAGCTTGGTAGAACATGGTGCACCTTCACCAGTAATTGCTATTGCAACAAGTTTCTCAAAATGCCATCTTTCCTTCATCTCTGGGCCTTTCCAGACAGGCCCTATATCCAGGATCTGATCCCAGGTTTTCTGCTTTGAACTGGATTATATGAGTCCACACTGGCAGATAATTTTGGATAAACAGAAAACCTGGGAAAGATCCTGGGATATAGGGCTGGGCTGGAAAGGCCTTCAGACAATAGACTGTCTTGTTCTAGCCAGGAGATCTCACAGGGTGATCATAGGCTTGACAGTATCTCTTACTAATTCCCAAACCTTAGTCCTACTGCTGTTTTGGTCTTTACTTCTCAGAAGCCTCAGCCAATGACCAGGAATTCTAGGAGTTAAAGTCCAAAACATCTGTAAGACTAGAGTTTGGGAAACACTGTATTGGACTAAGTTCATTTCCAGGATTGTTATGATATTTAATTAGGAATTAACTACATATGTTGGGTAATGCCAAAACAGGAGGAATAAATTAAATAACATTTTAAAAGTGAGATGTAGTTGATGGTAACTATAGCCTGGAAGTTCCTTTTTTGAATTAGAGTCACTAAAATTCCCCAGCAGTGACCAGGCTGGCAGGGATTTGTGTAGTAGTAGTCCAAAAAAGTATTTTTTTCCCGTGATCTGCTCATGCTAATTCCAGCTCTGTATTCAGGTAAGCCAGTGTTTTTCAACCTTTTTTGAGCTGCGGCACATTTTTTACATTTACAAAATCCTGGGGCACACCACCAACCAAAATAACACAAAATGACACTCTAACACAGTAATACATATAGTTAATATGTTTTTAAATGTATTTATACACTCAGTGTGAAACCTGGGCCTGTTTTTATGAACACAATATAAATATCCTGGCAGGAATGGCAGAAAGACGCAAACTTCCCACACAGAACTCCCAGAACCAAGAGAAAATACTATAAGAGTTTGGTGGGCATTGACCTTGAGTTTTGGAGTTGTAGTTCACCTATATCCAGAGAGCACTGTGGATTCAAACAAAGTTGGATCAGGACCAAACTTGGCATGAATACTAAATATGCCCAAATGCGAACACAGATGGAGTTTGGGGAAAATAGACCTTGACATTTGGGAATTACAGTTTCTGGGATTTATAGTTAACACAAAATCAAAGAGCATCCTGAACTCTTGCAACATTCCTAACAGCCTGAGGCCCTTTCCTGCTTAAATGCCTGAGGAGGGAAAAGGAAAAGGGCCTGAGGCTGCTAGGAATGGTGGGAGTTGGAGTCCAAAACACCCGGAAGGTCCAAGTTTGCCCATGCCAGCTTTCGACAGAGACCTCTTCCTCCCCCTTCCCTTTCGCGCCCTTTCTTCCCCCTCCTGCCGAACACTTACTTTTTCTTCTACACTGCCGCTTCTGCCGCCATTTTGATCTGAGGGGGCAGTGTGAGCATGTTCAGGAGGGGAGGGGGGAGGGAGGAAGACGTGACCTGTGTGGGCGCTACTGCGCAGACTCGCTCCAGAGCAAGGCAAAGCGAGCAGAGCGAGGCTGGGAAGAAGGGAGCTCGAGTGGAGAAGAAAAAGTGTTCGGCAGGAGGGGGAAGAAAGGGTATTGGAGGTTCCAATTTCCCACGGCACACCTGATGATTGCTCACGGCACACTGGTGTGCCACGGCACACTGGTTGGGAAAAACTGAGGTAAGCTACTAAAACTATATGTTTATCAAATGAAGCTGAATATTCTTCATCATTTGTTAAGAATATAAATTAATTTCTTTTGGCAATCTCAAACCCAAATCTCAGTTAAACTTCTTACACCTGGTGATGCGATCAGTAGCAGAATGTATCTCCTCCCCATACAGCTGAAGCCAGATAAAGTAGGTTTTGTCATTAAGAGTCACAACTGAGTAGAAGTAGTGATCCTGAATGCAGGTAGTTGCTTAGATTTACTCATTGGTAACTGCTCCAATAATTTCTCAATAAACCTCGTCAAGAGAACACTGAGATGGGATTGCCTTAGGACAGGAGTGTCAAACTCAATTTTACCAAGGGCCACATCAGCCTTATGGATGTCCTCAAAGGACTGTTTGTAATTGTAAGACTGTATAAATGTTACTATGTTGCCCTGGCATTGAAAGCTTCGCGGGCCACCTACAATGACTTGTCAGGCTAGATTTAGCCTGCGGGCCTTTCATTTGACACATGTGCCTTAGGGTCACCATATGTTGCCAATAACCTAACGGTGTACCATGTTAACCACTTCAGATGTGACAATATTGCCACAATCATATCTGAATCTTCAAACTGCTTTACCAGGTATCTACTGCACGAGGAGAAAAAGATCTATTGTTCTGGTAACTGGAGCATGAATGAATGATGTTGGTAAAAATACGATTTTGTTCCCTCCAATTACCACCCAGTTTCGAATTTGTCATTTCTGGGCAAGGTGATTGAGAGGGCAGCAATGGAGCAGTTGCAGACCTTCATAAATGACACAGCTGGCTTAGACCCCTTCCAGTCCGGCTTCCGTTCTGAGCATGGGACGGAGACGGTTTTGGTCTCCATCAGAGACCAGCTGCGTTGCCAGCTTGACCAAGGCGGATTGGCACTGCTTGTGTTATTGGACCTCACAGCAGCATTTGATACAGTCGATTATGATCTTTTGACGCACCGCTTTGCCGTGGTTGGAGTGAGGGGGACAGCTCTAGATTGGCTGTCCTCATTTCTCCACAATCAGAAGCAGCGAGTACAGAGGGGTGGGCTGGTTTCCGGGGGATCCCCCTTGTCTTGTGGGGTCCCTCAGGGAGCCATCCTTTCCCCTTTGTTATTTAACATCTATATGCGACCGCTTGCTCAGCTGGTACGTAGCTTTGGGCTTGAGTGTCACCAATACACTGACGGCACTCAGCTCATTCTGAGGATGGAGGGCCGGTCGGAATCCCTACCCAATAATTTCCATCTATGCCTTGAAGCCATTATTGGATGGCTGCGAGCCAGTAGGTTGAAGGTGAATCCGGCGAAGACGGGGATCCTTTGGCTGAGTCGTCCGGGCAATAGTGAAATCCAACTGCCGACCCTGGATGGCGAGGCATTACATCCGTCGTCATCAGTAAAAAGCCTGGGTGTCCATTTGGACTCTCTGCTGTCAATGGAGACCCAAATCTCCAATGTCAGCAGAATCACATTCTTCTATCTGCGACAGGTGAAGCACCTGGCTACCTATCTCTCATGGAACGATCTGGCCACGGTAATCCAAGCCATGGTCATCTCAAGACTTGACTAGTGTAATGCTACTTACATTGGCCTTCCCTTGAATATGATCCGGAAACTCAAGCTAGTGCAGAATGCTGCAGCCCGACAGCTTGTGGGGGAAGCCACGAGCCACCGTATAACACCTATACTACAGAACCTGCACTGGCTACCAATTGAATACCGGATCACTTTCAAGGTGTTAGTTCTTACTTTTAAGGCCTTGTATGGTCTGTGGCCAGTGTACCTGCGGGATCACCTGATTTCCTATAACCCTCCGAGATCACTTCGTTCAGAATCTTCTAGACATCCCTAGTGTGAAGTCTTTTCACCTGACTTCGACAAGGCGCAGGGCATTTTCAATCATCGCCCCGGCTCTTTGGAATACGTTGCCACCGGAAACGCAGGCTCTCCGAAATTTGGTCACCTTTCGGAGGGCCTGCAAGACACACTTGTTCAGACAGGCCTTTGAAAGCTTGTGGTTTTAGCTGCGTTTTTATTTTGCTGTTTTACTTACTATTATATGTATGTTTTGCCCATTGTTTGTTTTATTTAAATGTGTTGTAAACTGCCCCGAGCTGCTGGGTGTGGTGGTGTACAAATCCAAATAAATAAATAAATAAATACATTTTATTTAAGACATTTTTATCTAGCGTTAGCAACAAAGAATTACAAATCATACCTTTGCCTTAGATATAGTGTGCTTCCACACAGGCTCAAAATCCGTGCCAAAGTGGATTTTAAAATGGTTAAAAAACCCGTTTTAGCACGCATTCCCATCCCCACTCCCACCAAAAAAAACCCGGGCTTTCCTGCAAGGGTGGCTACATGTCGTCTCGATTACAATCAGGATGGTATGCAGCCACCCTGA
This sequence comes from Anolis apletophallus, assembly GCA_030556195.1. Lineage (NCBI taxonomy): Eukaryota > Metazoa > Chordata > Lepidosauria > Squamata > Anolidae > Anolis > Anolis apletophallus. The sequence goes on from JARBWK010000009.1 coordinate 61,151,247, forward strand.
AGCCTCCCAAATTTCCCTGTAAAAAGTAAATAAAACTTACCTGGCTGCCATAACATCACACCAGGAGACTTGGGGGGAATTCTTCTTCATTTGGACGCCTTCGGTAAAACCGAGGTAGGCCCCATTTTGGCTTCTCTGGATGGGCCCATAGATTGACTCTTCACATTCTGATTACTGTCAGTGACCAGCCCTGCCAGTATGCAGAGAGCGGAACATCCTAGACTTCAGTTTTTTAATGTGTTTGGAAAGGATAGCAAATAGGTGTCTGGTTAATTGATTATGGCTCTATTTTTACTGCCAGGTCAGAAGAGATCTTCTGCTTCAGGCAGGATAATATCTAATAATAATAATAATAATAATAATAATAATAACTTTATTTCTTGTGAGTCGCCCTCCACCGCTGGTGCTCCGGGCGACTTACATCATTTAAAAAACACAGGTACATCAATTAAAACACAGGTACAGAGAACCATAGAAGGCCCAGCCTCCAGACCATCCAGTCAATCCCCAAACGCCTGGCAGAAAAGCCAGGTTTTCAAGTCAGACAGGAATCTGGCTGGGGCCGATGTGGCCCTGAGAGCAGGCGGAAGCGTGTTCCAGATCACAGGGGCCACCACCGAGAAGGCTCTCCGTCGGGTCTCTGTCAGCCGGGCCTCTCTCACCCCTGGGATAGCTATGCGGTCACCATTTATTGCACGCGCTGGTCTTTCGCTGCGTTGGTCTGTCAGCCGATCGCCCAAATAGGCTGGTCCGATTCTTTGCCGTGCTTTGAAGGTTAGCGCCATGAGTTTATAGATCACTCTGAACTCTGTGGGCAGCCAATGAAGATCTTTTAGGATTGGTGAGATATGGTTCCTAGCCGATGCCCCGGAGATGAGTCTGGCCGCTGCATTCTAGGGCCGGTCCTGTGTTCTTTTTCACTTTTGGTCCATACAGAGCTAATCAAACTGTTAGAGCCCTCATGGAGTTCTTTATTATATGGCAAATTTTCACTGTCTTCGTCCAAGTTGAAAAAATGTGTCCAAATTATCAATTATCATGCCATTGGTCTGATATAAGGCCCACGGAGGAACCACACAATACTGTGATACTTAAATAAATTCCAAGTACCCATTTAACCAGTAATGGAGAAGGATGGAGAGTTAGATGCTGTTTTGTGACTTGAGTGCCATTCCAGCCAACATTACAGACAAGGGAGCCATTGCAGTGCAGTAGCTTTAGTTTCTTCACACTCCTTTATGCCTTTAGAGCTCATCATAAAAATGATGTACAGAAAACTAACTAATATAAACAAGCTGCCAATGGAGATAGAAGACAGCTGCTAATAGCTGGGGGCTAAGGACTTTCAGACTGATAAATGATTAAATGGCAGCTTGTTAATGGCTACAACTACATCTTCTTAAAACCCCTTATGTTAAAGGTATCTGTCTTCTTATAGCAGGGCAATTACACTGATTTTAATTGTTTGTAACTAGTGATGTATACAATATGAGCGCGGAAATTATTTTTGGAGGGAAGGGAGGAGAAGTATATTTGTTGGCAAGTAGTGCAGAGGGGAAAAACAAAAATATGTATCAGGAATCTAGTGCAAGACACCTCACATGGAGAAGATGTTAATATCCTTGCTTTCTGTCGAATGTGAAAAGGCTCAAAAAGGATGTGGAAAACATTAGTTGCCAAAGAATACTTTGCTAATTAACATCACCGACTGTCCAAAGTGAATAGTCTCCTGCCTCATAACTGAGATAAGCTAGAAATACCGAGATAGGCTAGGAGACGTTGCGGCAGTTTGTTTTTGCCAAATCCCACTGGGAAGGGCAAGATTTCCTCTTTCTCACAGGCAGGCATGTAGCCAGGGGGGGCTAAGGGGGCTTCAGGCCCCCCCCCCCCAAATTCTCAGGGTGGTCCGCGAAAAGGCCTTACTGGTACATTATTTAAACTGTTATGTTTATTCATATCATGATCTGATCACCATGCTCATTATATCCCACATTCATGGGGTTATTGGGATAACAATACAAAAGGTTTGCTAGGGTAGACCCTCTTCCACCCAGTCTCAGCCCCCCGACCAAACTCAGCCCCCCGAATCAAAATCCTGGCAACGGCCCTGCTCACAGGGTAAATTGAATGCAAAATACCTTTGCAACTGGGGCATTTTAATAACAGCTAGAAATATTGGGGTACATAAGTTTATTTATTTATTTGTTTCAACTTGTCTGTCTCCACTCCCATGCGGCTCGGGGCGACTCACAACACTAGAATACAAATAAAAGCAGATAAAATACAGATAAAATCGACTCACAAAACTAGAATACAAATAAAAGCAGATAAAATACAGATAAAATAATACATATATAAACAACACATTTAACCTAAAACCATTAAAAATGGTCAATATACAACATAGTGTATATAACTCATCACAAATATCATAGAGAGAACAAAGCATATAACTGGATGCAAGGAGATGATACAAGCAATGTAAAGTAGAAATACAAACACATAAACAAGGGACTAACGGTGGAAGGTGAAGGGAACCATTCCAGGCACCACACCTGCTTAAACAACAGAGACTTGCAGGCCTTTCTGAAAGCCAGCAGACTGGTCAAGGTGCGAACCTCGGGTGGGAGGGCATTCCAGAGAGTTGGCGCAATGACGCAGAATGCTCTCCTCCTTGTTGCGGTCAAGCAAAGACTTCTACAGCTCGGGATCGCAAGGAGGTTGTGTGTCTCTGAACGCAGTGGTCTGGGGGGACAATATAGGGAGAGGCGGTCCCTTAGGTCAGTGTTTCCCAACCTTTTTTGAGCCGCGGCACACTTTTTACATTTGCAAAATCCTGGGGCACACCACCAACCAAAATGACACTCTAACACAGTAATACATATAGTTAATATGTTTTTAAAATGTATTTATACACTCAGTGTGAAACTGGGCCTGTTTCGATGAACACAACATAGATATCCTGGCAGGAATAGCAGAAAGACACAAACTTCCCACACAGAACTCCCATAACCAAGAGAAAATACTATAAGAGTTTGGTGGGCATTGACCTTGAGTTTTGGAGTTGTAGTTCACCTATATCCAGAGAGCACTGTGGACTCAAACAATGTTGGATCAGGATCAAACTTGGCATGAATACTCAATATGCCCAAATATGAACGCAGATGGAGTTCAGGGGAAATACACCTTGACATTTGGAAGTTGTAGTTGCTGGGATTTATAGTTCCCCTACAATCAAAGAGCATTCTGAATCCCATCAATAATAGAACTGGGCCAAACTTCCCACACAGAACCCCCAGGGGGCAAGAGGAGGTCTCTACTTGGGGAAAGGGAGACGGGTCTTCCCAATGGATGGAGAGGAAGAGACCAAGTAGACAACGGGTGGGGAGGGGGGTGGTTGTAATGTTGTGCCTTTATCGAGGTAGGTTTCTTAGGGTTCTTATACTTCAACACACTAGACTATCCCCCCTCCCCTCCTGAAGGTCCCAATTTCCCACGGCACACCTGATGATTGCTCACGGCACACTAGTGTGCCCCGGCACACTGGTTGAGAAACACTGCCTTAGGTACACTGGGCCCAGACCATTCAAGGCCTTAAAGGTTAACACCAGCACTTTGAAGGTGATCCGGAATTCTATTGGAAGCCAGTGCAGTTCGCGCAGGATGGGTGTGATGTGACAGCGTGTTGGTGAGCCTGCCAACAATCGCGCTGCAGCGTTCTGCACCAGCTTGAGTTTCTGTTTAATTGGAACTGTCCCCGCTAAACTGGGAAAGTTGGAGGACATGAAACACCAAACAATTCAAGAATACAGGGTCTAGGAGAGTGGAGTCAGTAGCAGGCAAGATTTGACAGAGAGATACAACAATGTTTCAGGGAGGATGGTAATAATAAAATAGGTGTGATAGTATGATATTAATATTGGCAGCTGGAATCAGTAGTCACGTTCCCTGCTGTGGCATTACTGTTATGGAATACCTTCCCTTAATTGGCACGAACACTGATTAATTTCAGCACCAACAAGAGACGTGCCTTTTAGTGATGGGGCCAGCTGATTTCATCCAGATTTCATCCTGTTTGCACACACACATGGTTTTTAATTGTTTGGATTTAATTTATTAGATCATTTCCTATATTAGCCTATTAAATATGTTAATTGTTTTGAACTGTTAAATATTAATTTATTGTACGCTACCATTGGAGCACTTCGAGACAGCATAAAAATTCAGATTAAATAAGTGGGTTCAAAAATGGTGGGACCTGACAGCAAGTCCAGTTAGTCTGAGGAAATGGTCCCCCTCCATCCTGACTGCTTCCTTTGCAGCGGATTCTACAAATCCACAAGATGGAAGTAGGACATGCAGATAGCGCAGTGTATACACAAGCATATTTCTTATTCTTTCTCCTCACTCAACTGTAAATTCAAGCTCTGTTTAATATTATAAATATCATAACAAAGAAATGGTTTCAGAGAGTACTAATTGTAATTGCTTTCCGATTGTGCTTCCGCTTAGCCATATGTGTGTCCATGACTCCATTTTTTCACAGCCCTGATCAGCTGTTTTGGGCTTTTAAAACAGTGTTTCCCAACCGGTGTGCCACGGCACACTAGTGTGCAGTGAGCGATCATCAGGTGTGCCGTGGGAAATTGGAACCTCCAGTATCAGACCTGGGCATTTCGCGGCCCGCTGGCCGATTCTGACCGACCCGTGTAAGGGCACCGGCAGGCAGGCAGAGTGGCCAATGGAGGGGAAGGGAGGGGGAGAAGAGGAGGAGGCCAAGAGCAAGCGCCGCCACGGAGCATGCCTTCGCTCTCCTCCTCCCTTCCCTTCCGCCTCGCGCGGTCCCCCCTCCCTTCTCTTCTGCCTCTCTCTCTCTCTCACCGCTCCCTTCTCTTCCAGCAACTACAATTCCCAATTGTCAAAATCTACTTTCCCCCCCAAACTCCACCAGTGTTCACATTTGGGCATATTCAGTATTTGTGCCAAGTTTGGTCCTGATCCATCATTGTTGGAGTCCACAGTGCTCTCTGGATGCCAGGGAGTTCTCCATTCTGGCCAACAAAGCTATTTTGACATTGCTCCTGTTTTCAACCACATATCTGTGTGAGATGAGCATCTCAAGCTTGACTGCGATAAAAACAAAAAACAGAGAGAGACTGACAGCTGTTGAGCAAGACCTTCGTATGTGTCTTTCTACCATTCCTGCCAGGATATCTATTTTGTGTTCATTGAAACAGGCCCAGGTTTCACACTAAGTGAGTGTATAAATACATTTAAAAACATATTAACTATATGTATTACTGTGTTAGAGTGTCATTTTGTGTCATTTTGGTTGGTGGTGTGGCCCAGGATTTTGTAAATGTAAAAAATGTGCCGCGGCTCAAAAAAGGTTGAAAATCAATGCCTTAGAATGATTCAATGAGGTCAGTTAAATTGCTTTATCAGTGAGAAACCCATATAGGCTCTTTTCTTAAATATTCCCTTAGTGTTTCCCAACTTTTAATCAATATGAATTCAATCCAGATATTGTATTGTCGAAGGCCTTCATGGCTGGAATCACCGGGTTGTAGGTTTTTCGGGCTATATGGCCATGTTCTAGAAGCATTCTCTCCTGAGGTTTTGCCTGCATCTATGGCAAGCATCCTCAGAGGTTGTGAATGGGTGAATAGAGTGAATGGGTACTACAGTCTAACAGCATTTGGAGGAATGCCTTTTCCCTCAGCTCTAAATGGGCAGTTTGAGGTGTCACAATCTGATCCACATCATGAAAATAATCTTTCCACTTGTCAGTTGTTAATATAAATGCAACAAGGTGAATGCTTCACATTCAAAAGCGCAGCTCACCCACAAATTCGTAGTGCAAAATTGCAGAGGATGCAAAGAAGAAGTACTTTTATTCTTAACTATTGCAGCCTCGTGGCTTAAAGAAGGTGGTGTCATTTCTGCCCAGCATCCCCATATTTGGCAAATTCTGTCATTTATAAATTGCTAAAAACTCACAATGCACGCAATACAATCTTTTGTCAATTGACAAGCTAATCGTGAGCAATCGCTTGCTATCTGCTCACATTGGAAATGTTTCAATACTTACAAAATAATAACACAAAGAATGATAACACAACCCCCCCCCCCAAGTGACGCAATGGGTTAAACCAGGGGTGTGCAATTATTTTTTTCCAAGGGGCCACACAAGAGCCAAAAAATATTATGGAGGGCCGCACCTAAAGGCTGAACTACATCCGAATCTACATTATTTATTTATTTATTTATTTACTATACTTACTATATATTACACATCATTAATATTAACATATTAATATATCAAGAAATATTCATATATTATTAGTGTTAATATCATAATTATTATAGTACAAATATATAACATTATAATATATTGAAATTATAATATAATATAACATTTTATTATATTATTTATTATATTGTATTATTATAATAAAATATTATAAAATAATTTAAAAAGCCACTAAAATAAAATAAAATGAAATTCAAGAAGACAAGGTGCGAGCCAAGATATAGGCTGACATCCTCAAGAGAGGAAAGATCTCAAGATGGAATGGCCCAATGGACCCAGCCCAGAGGATGACAAAGCGGCTGCAGCAGAGCAGAGCAGAGCAGAGCAGCAGACGATCGGAGGCTGCAGGCCTCCGCCCGCTCTCGCCCCCAGCCGTTCCCCAGCTGATCTCCTTACCATAGAGTGCCTGCCATCCCAATTTGGTGTGCCTGCCATCTCGGGAGGAGATCCGGGCCTGCAGCGGGAGCAGTCGGCGATAGGGTTCCCATATGTCCCTTATTCTAAGGGACGTCCCTTATTTTGGCCCTAAAATTTGTGTCCCTTATTTTCAGGCCCTGTCCCTTATTTTTGACTAGCATGACAGGACTGGGCGGGGTCGACCAGAGGAAGGTGCGCGCTGCAGTTTCCACGGCAATGCCTGCCCAGGGATTCCCACTCGCAGGGCAGCCTGCGTCCCCGTTGGACGGAAGAGGCAATACAGGACTTTTTCAAAGTACAGTAGACCAATTAACCATTACCCAAGGGGAATGTTGGATCATGTTGGATAAAGATAGTTTCTGGTTGCTTGAGAGTTACTCTTAAAATAGGCCTAGCTGTGTATCCCAATACTATACAATGCTGTGTATTCCATACTATACTATACCATTAACTATTGACATAATAATCATGAAGATGTACTGTCTTATAAAAATTATTATATTTTAATGTTTAGACAGTGCACTTTTAAAGTCAGCAAAGTCAAGTACTAAATACAGATGGAGAAAATAAGGCAGTTCTAATAATGTTTTTTCTGCATGACAAAGCATGCAGAAACATACCATGTCCTGTTAAGAGGGTGTAAGTCAGTTTCTTTTGTGAGTTTCAATCATTATCTTATTCTGTTAATAAAACTATTTCTACCTAATGTTTGAGTTTCAAGTTTTTAATGAAGTGTCCCTTATTTTTGTGAAAAATCCCGTAAATGTCCCTTATTTCTTATATTAAAAAATGGCAACCCTAGTCGGCGACCTGAGGTGGCTGATCACCCTGGCAACCCGGAAGACGTTGCTCCTCCAATTGTTCTCCGGAGTGGTGGGCTGTCTGCCGACGCAGGCCCCTGAGCCCGCAATGGGATGGCGGCAGCAGCACCCCTTCCTCTTGGACCCACCCCTGACACTCTTCTCCCCGGGCTGGACAGAATCAGCTGCCGGGCCGCATCTGGCCCGTGGGCCGTAGGTTGCCCAGGTCTGGGTTAAATCCTTGTGCTGGCAGGACTGAAGACTGACAGGTCGGAGATTTGAATTCAGGGAGAGCATGGATGAGCTTCTTCTGTCAGCTCCAGCTCCTCATGCAGGGACATGAGCGAAGCCTCTCGCAAGGATGGTAAAACATCAAAATATCCGGGCATCTCCTGGGCAACATCCTTGCAGACAGCCAATTTTCTCACACCAGAAGTGACTTGCGGTTTCTCAAGTCGCTCTTGCCATGAAAAAAAATTCATACATTAACAGTTCCTTTAGGTATATAGTGATTGAAAAAGGTACTTAATAGTCAATGCCTGGGGTGGTTCTTCAATATAGGATTTTTTTTTAAAAAAAATACAATTTTATATGGTTTTATTTTATATCTATGAAATTGAAATAAAGGGGTTAAATTAATGATACAGGGTAAAACTGACACAAGGGACAGGGAATTATAGCTTATCTTATCTAGACTTAAGAGTATGTTTACTTGTTCAACAGTGCAATCCTTCATCTATTTTCTCAGAAGGAAATTCCACAGAATTCAATAAAGACTTCCCAGATAAGCGTGTATAGGATTGATGCCAAAATCAATACTGATCATGTGATGCACTAAAGAGCAGGCAACGCCAGGTCTTTCATTTTACTAATTTTTCAAATGTTTCAAGCCAGCATTTGGGTGTCACATAACTCATCTTCAAGTCTATTATATGCTGCTTGTCTCAAACTATTTCCTAAGTGACTTATATAAAATGTTCACCAGCCAAATATGTGGTGCAGCGGGTCAAGCTGCAGAACGCGCTGGTTGAAAGGTCGGCGATTCAAATCCGCGGAATGGGGTGAACTCCCATTGTTAGCCCCAGCTCCAACCTAGCAGCTCAAAAACATGCAAATGTGAGTAGATCAATAGGTACTGCTTTGGTGGGAAGATAACAGTGCTCCATGCAGTTATGCCGGCCACATGACCTAGGAAGCATCTACGGATAACGCCGGCTCTTCGACTTAGAAATGGAGATGAGCACCATCTTTACCTTCATTATACATAAAGCTTGTAAATGGTAAATAGTGCTCATAGATTCCATCACTTTCTTCCTGTTCTTTTGGTCTGAATTCAAGATATCCCAACACTCCTCATTTATGCCACAACATGATTAACCTATGAAATCACTGAAGCCTCACAGGATATGCAGGTTGAAAATCCTTTATCTGAAATACCTGGGACATTATTCCAGGTATTTCATAATCCATATTCCATATTTCGGTTACTCACTTATACATAATGAGCTATCTTAGAGACATCTAAAACATGAAATTCAGAGTCCAAAACACAACATTAATGTATGTTCCATATACAACTTATAAACAGGCTGAAAGTAATTTTATATGCAATATTTTGAATAAATTTGTTCATTAAACAAAGATTGTGTACACTGAACCATCAGAAAGCAAAAGTGTCACTATTATGGATGTGGACATTTTTGGATTTTTGAATATTTCAGAATTGCAGAAACCTGTATTTTCATTGTAGTGACAGATAACCTGGCCCCATGCTCTCCTTCAGTTTGTGGAGCCTTTAATCAACATACGTGATGATTGTTCATCTATATGAAACGCTTGGTGGCCAAGTAGTAATTACCAACTGCTGTACTCAGTTATCATAGGCTATTTGCATATTTAATCAAATGAGCCAGTAACTGTGGCAGTAATCTGTTTGAAATTAAATCTGATGTAGAAAACTAAAATCATTTTTGTTGTGATTGAGCCCGCGGCTCTGTCTGTGAGTAGGGCTGGGGAGGATGCTGAATCTACAGCGTTTGAGTGTAGTATGGAACTGGGTGGAGCTGAGAGTAACCTAAACGCTGGAGCAGGCAGAAAGAGGGCTGCAAGTAATTCCAGCAGGGAAAGTTTGGCACAAAGGAAGAGAGTACGGCAAATACTTGTGGCTCCTACTGACTCTGAGTCCTTTGAGGGTTTTCCCAGGGATGAGGAAAGATTGTCAGAAGACAGTGATACTGAATTAGACAGGACTCAAGTAAAGGAAATTCAGGATGTGTGTGATGCAGACACCAGTAGTGATACTTTTCTGGGGTTTGATAGTGTCCCGGAACGACCTAGCCACGGTGATCCAAGCCACGGTCATCTCGAGGCTAGACTACTGCAACGCGCTCTACGTTGGCCTGCCTATGTCGTCGATCCGGAAGCTCAAGCTGGTGCAGAACACCGCCGCCCGGCTCCTGTCTGGGGCTCCAGCAGGATGCCGAATAACTCCAGTCTTGCGGGATCTGCACTGGCTGCCTATTGAGCACCGGGTCGCCTTCAAAGTGCTGGTTCTTACCTTTAAGGCCATCCACGGCCTGGGGCCAGCGTATCTGAGGGACCGTCTCGCCTTATACTGCCCATCGAGATCACTCCGGTCTGAAGAGGCCAATTTACTGGTTGTACCATCTGCTAAGCTGGCTCGTTTAACATCCACCCGCCGGAGGGCGTTCTCTGTGATAGCTCCTACGCTATGGAACCCCTCCCGGTCGAGGCCAGAGCTTTGAGGACCTACTCCCTTTAGACGGGCCTGCAAAACCTACTTGTTTAGGCAGGCCTTTGGGGAGTAGGCCCTGCATCCACAATAGACCGCTCTTCGGCCACCGCTCATTGTACTGTTTTAATTTTTACTGTTTTAACTGTTTTATTGTATTGCATGTTTTTAAGCAATGTATGTTTCCTGTGTTTTTATGCTGAACCTCTGGCACTACGCCATTGGCCTGTGAGCCGCCGCGAGCCCCCGGGAGTCGGCGGTGCAAAAATCCAAATAAATAAATAAAATAAAATAAATAATGAGTGGCCCTCTGAAACCTCAGAGAATGATTGGGATGCACTAAGTTTTGAAATACGCTGGGGATCTTGGAGGGACTCACAAAAGGTTTCAGCTGCAGAAAGAGAAGCAGCTGCATCACTTAATCAGGGGGAGTTTTCCTCTTCGGGCGAGTCTGATCTCTAGGTCTATTTAATGTGAGCTTTTTGGGAGCTTCCTTGTGGTGAGCAAGTAGTTGTTCTTGGTATCCTGATATCTTGCATCGTGTTCCTGATCCAATTTACTCCTACAGCCGTGTGTTCCTTGTGGCGGGGTTTGAACTCCGCAGGACTTTCTCTCCTGTGGACCTTGGATTGTCTCCTCGTTTCTCTGTCTTTCTCCTGCCCACGACTCCGGACCGGTTATCAACTACGCTTTTGGCTCAACCCTCTGAGGATGTCGCAGATGACGTTTTTTCTTTGCTTTTGATAATTCCTTCAGCAATTTTTGGGCTTCTCCGTGGGTTTTTTTGTGGGGTTTTGCCGGTTAGACTAGTTTTTGTTAGTTCCATTCCCTTTTCTTGTACAATAAACTCTTTGTTATTCCTTTTACTCTTGGGTTTGGCTTTAATTGGCATCTGCATCACAACAATTTTAGTACATGAAGGTTGCTGTTCCTTAAGTTACGGTTAAATCCATTGCTTTTAAACTGTGGATCCTGACCCCAAATGGGGTCCCCCCAGCCCTATTTTGGGGTTCTGAAAAAAAATGGCAACAGTAGAAGTTTTCTGAATGTTACCAGGTGGCTGTTTTAAACGTTTACACAAATCCGTTGTACAGTTTTCACAGTAGACGCTGCAGAAGATGTTTCACCTCTACTTCATACAAGCCTTGCAAATGCTGATTTGTTATTAGTAAATGTTTGATTTTCATGCCTATTTTATATATCTATAGACCAGGGTCATGTAAACATTTCTTGGGCTGGAAGGGGTTGTGAGTGGAAAAGTTTAAGAAGCCCTGGGGCCGGAGATATAGCACAGCGGTAACATCAACTGTGCTTGCAATCTGAAGGTTGCATGTTCGATTCCGGGCTGGTCTGGACACCCAGCTGTGAGCCCTGTCCACTGTTCACCCAACAGTTCGAAAGCAGCTCAGCTGTTAATAGATAAAATTGGGAACCGCCAAGCGGGGAAGGATTTTTACAAAGAAAGGACTTAGAACGCCTAAATAAAGTAAGATCGGTTGTCGGAAGGTGGAATGCAGAAAAACAGGCTTTCCATCATGAGGATGAAGCAACAGCACCGCCTTGTGACGTAATGACGCAGCCAGAAGAAAAATCCTTCTAATAGTACTTGTTATATGGTGTATGTTGCATATAATTGTATGTAAATCAGGCAGGGACTGTCTGCCGTATGTGTGATGTAATCCGCTCTGAGTCCCCTTCGGGGTGAGAAGAGCGGAATATAAATAAAGTGTATTATTATTATTATCATCTAGCCCATAGGAGCACCTATCCTTATACTTCCAGAAACAGGTAGTGATGTGGATGTTACATGAACTTGTAAAAAAGTGTGCGTGTGTGTATACAGTATATATATACTATAGTGTATATACTATATATATATATATATATATATATAGAGAGAGAGAGAGAGAGAGAGAGAGAGAGAGAGAATACTTTGGGATGAGAAAGTAAAAAGATTAATAATACAGAATAAAGGAAGTCAGAAACCTGGTGTCCAAAGCAGTGGGAATCAGTTTCATTTCTTTCTCTGCCCTCAGCCTTCAAAGTGTAGTTTTAGAACGCAAAAGTTACAAATGTTATTAGCATAAGCCCTTCCAGCAAGCGTCCTCAGTCATCTCCTATATACAAATCCCATGCAAGAATAAGCAGTGAACTGCCTTGAGCTAGGCTGCAATGCATGGATAAGTAAATCAAGTTTGGCTTTAAATTATGGACAACTGCGGGAAGCTGTCAAGTTCTATTCACGTCAAGAGCTAGAAATGGTCAAAAGCAAAGCCACTGTTTCATCAGCCGCCCTCAAAGGGCAGGATTGCAGGTGATAGAAAGCAAAAGGGGTGACCTCATAATTTGGATTATTATTTTTCTGAGTATGATCAGTGACAGGTGGTGGCTTCTATGTCAGTGGGGTAGTGAAACCAGTCTGAGCTTTTGTCCAAACTTTCAAAGTATATTTCCGTTTATTGTCAAAGGCTTTCACGTCCGGAATCACTGGGTTGTTGAGTGTTTTCCGGGCTATATGGCCATGTTCCAGAAACATTCTCTCCTGACGTTTCACCTGCATCTATGGCAGGCATCCTCGGAGGTTGTGAGGTCTGTTGGAAACTAAGAAAATGGGGTTTATATATCTGTGGAATGTCCAGGGTGGGAGAAAGAACTCTTGTCTGTTGGAGGTAGGTGTAAATGTAGTAATTGGCCACCTTGATTAGCATTTAATAGCCTAGCAGTTTTCGTTTTGAATTTTCTTTATTGAATTTTCAATAAAATAACAACATGTATACATAAAAAGGGAAAGGAAGAGCGTAGAAGAAAAACAAAGCCACATAGGAGAGAGTAAATATTAAGAAAATATGAAAGAGAGAAAGAAGGAAGTGAACAGTTGTGAAGGAAGAGCAGAAAGCACATGGGATGGGGGGGTGAGAGGGGGGCAAAGATAAGGAAAAAAGAGAAATACACATAAAACAGTTTTAAAACATAATGGTGGTCTTCCTAGCTTGTGCGTCATGTTTTCTTGTTCTTTCGTCTCCTCTTATTTATTTATTTATTTATTTATTCGGCTTAATAGACCGCTCTATCCGAAGCCCAGACGCAAGAACGAGATATGTTGCATTACTTTCGGCTAATTTTTGTTAGTTTGTTTTCCCTCCCCTTATTTTGACCATTCTACACTATCTGTGCTTTTTTGTTATTGTCTGTATTAATTTTCTATTTCTAGATATTATTCATATTTTATGAGTATATGTATGTATATTTTATTTTTAATTAAATTTATTTTATTCAGTTGTTAATTATTAATATTTATTGACTTTAAATAGTTATCCCATGTTTCGTGATATAAGCCAACTTTCCCTCTAATTGAACAGGTAGGTTTGTCCATTAACGCTATGTCTAGCAGTTTTCAAGGTTTGGCTTCTTACTGCCTGGGGGAATCCTTTGTTGAGAGGTGATTAGCTGGCCCTGGTTGTTTCTTGTCTAGAATTATCCTGGTTTTGAGTGTAAATAAAGTAAATAATCAATCACAATCAGAGATTCTCAATTGCCTTTATTTCAATTAACAAACTTTAGGCAATATTAAACAACCACACTCAAAAACAAGGGAATTCCGGACAATAAACAATCAGGGTCAGCTAATCACCTCCCAACAAAGGATTCCCCCAGGCAGTAAGAAGGTAGACCTTGAAAACTGCTAGGCCATTAAATGCTAATCTATGCGGCTAATTGCTACATTCACACCTGCCTCAAACAGACAAAAGTTCTTTCTCCCACCCTGGACATTCCACAGATATCTACACCCCATTTTCCTAGTTTCCAACAGACCTCACAACCCCTGAGGATGCCTGCCATTGATGCAGGTGAAATGTCAGGAGAGAATGCTTCTGGAACATGACCATACAGCCCGGAAAACCCATAACAACCCTGTTATTTAATTTGGTGAATCCTCTTCACGAACTTGATTAAAAACCTTGGAAAACTCCTTAACAATTGAGACTAAAACTCAAAATGGATTCATCAACCCAGTGAAAAGAGTCACAACCTGCTACTGCATAGGAACCCCCATATGCTTGTCTCTTACCAGGGATGTGGAGCACAGAAAAGTTATTTGCACAAAGCAAGAGACTGAGTGTAGTGAGGTCACTATATGTATTGAGGGTTTTGTATTTATTTTATGGTTAAATGTGTGGTTTGTATTATTACACTTGTATTGTATTAGATTGTTATATGCTAAACAGACTACAAAGGGTTAATGGAGAATATTGAAGTGCACAGCCTCTGAGATGTTCGGTTGCTATGACAACAGGAGGCGGAGCCTAACGCTGGCTTTAGCAGGTGCAAGTTTTGAATTTGGTCAGTTAGTCAGGAGCGTTTAGGCTAACCGGTAGCAATTTGAAGAGTTGCTGTTGTCTTTTCTGAGGGAAATAGAAAAGGCTGGTTTTATATACTGCAGAAAGGCAGTATAGGTTTAGAAAGCCTATAGGAACCGCTGTTTATAGGTTAGGTTGGGAAGCAAACCTAATATATAGATTGGAAGCCTATTGAGGCAGAATATCTATAGAATTGTTGATATAGTGTTTGAAGAGATACAATCAAACATTGTGTTTAGAGAATAAGAAACCTTAAGTTATGTACCTCATCTGAAGTTACTGTAACCACCTAAGCTGAATACTTTGAAACCTCCACGCTGTTGTTAAAAATAAACTGTTGAAGTTCCTCCTTACAAATCTCTCTGTGACATCATTTCAAACCACAAGCCTCAAAATAAACCCCTCACATAGGGTAGCCAGGATTGTTATGGTGGCAGCTTGATTGAGAAAAAGATCCTCAAGTGAAGACGCTAGCAGTAGGCGGCGGTCCTTTACACTGAGCAATAACAGTTCCGTTACGGAAAGATTATAAACATTCATTGCAACAGAGAGAGTGTGCAATAAACTCTGTGGTTGACAGAAAATATTAGTCCTGCTCAATACAAACAGCAAGGAAATATAGCAAAGACGTGAAGGTGGGCGGAAGACAAGAATGACAAAGCAGTGTCAGATTCTGCACAGCTACACAGAGATAACAAGCCAATGGAGTGCATTAAACCTCTAATCAGAAAAAGACACCTTGGCAGAAAAAGAGGAAACCCCTTGACTAATAGGGGTAAAACTGCTCAGTTTTTACCCAGGTACACTTTGGTAGATAATGAAAAAAAGACCAGGGGGTAAACCGAGTTAGTGGAAATCATGAAGCAACTTCCATTAATAGTTACTTAACACAACTAAGCTTTAATCTCTCCTTCACAGTCACAATTAAATTGCTTTAGAGTCTATGGAGTGTGAAAAAACACAGAGGATAGAATAGATGTTTATCAGGAAGAGACAACAGGCCAAGGTCTTCAGTCCCATCTAAAGCAAAGAGTATGTTTCAGGTTCACTGGATCTTCATGAATAATTGAATCACTCCAGTAGCATCCGCTTGTTATCATGATTGCTACAGACAGGGTGTATTCATCTATACGTTATTCCTTGCCAATACCAAATACTCTTTCTCGGAGATAATAAGGCCAATGGTTACATGCAGCAAATTAGTGAAGCTGTTTGGATAATTTTGATGTGCTTTGGTTCCGTTGCTGCTTGACGCACAAATCCTTATTTGAGATTTTTGTTGTGATCCTCAAAGATGGTGCAGTTATGGACATTTCATTTGGATGAAATGTATTATTATTATTTGCAATGCTTCTACCCAGCCCTTCTCACCCCCCCCCCCCGGGGGGGGGGGCAGGGACTCAGGGCAGCCAACAAGGCAGCAATTCGATGCCTAAACCCTCCGAGATCACTCCGTTCTGAAGACCAGAACCTTCTCGCCGTTCCTAGTGCGAAGTCTTTCCATCTGACTTCGACGCGGCGCGGGGCTTTCTCTATCATTGCCCCGGCCTTTTGGAATTCGCTACCACCAGAAATGCGGGGTCTACGAAACTTGGCCACCTTACGTCGAGCCTGCAAGACGCATTTGTTTAGACAAGCTTTTGAAAGTCTGTAATTTAACATGCTTTCCCTGTTGTTTTATGTATATTCTATTATATGCTTTTATCCACTGTCTGTTATTGAGTTGTATTGTAAACCGCCCCGAGCCGTTGGGAGTGGCGGCCAACAAATCCAAATAAATAAATAAATAATAAACATATAATATAAATCCTAAAAACATATACCATTAAAATACAGTTAAAAAACAAGCAAATATTCTATACTCAAGTAAATTAAAAACAGTGTTCTCCGTAAATCTATGTTATTAAACAGTTATCCATTGAAATTCACAAATGTAACCCCCAAACTCAACTGAAAAAAGTGGAAAGTAAGACTGGGATCCTCTTGGTGACAGGCTAGACTGTTAGTTTAGTGTAAATCACATTTTTGAGCCATGCCTAACAGAGGAAAGAGACAAGCAGCAAAATTCATCTTCATCTGGAGATAAAGGATTTCCTGCTAACTCTTGCACAGGTTGTGACCCAGCATGACAACTTTGTTTGCTTAAAGCAGGGGTTCTCAACCTGGGGGTCGCGACCCCCAGAGGGGTCGCCTGGCCATTTTTGAGGGGTCGCGGGACTCCCTCATTTGGCCCGCCTCCTTGTATCCCTGGAATGGCCGCCGGGCAACCTCCGGCAGCCAAGAGCCAGCCAGCACCCGCGCCTGAAAGAGAAGCTGCAAGCGGGGCTTGAGGACGAGTGTGACGGGCCTTCTGGCCTCCCAGCCTCCTCCCCATAAGCCCAGTGGCCCCTTGGTGCGGATGGACACTCAGGGTGGCTTGCCTGCCATTACTCGTGTGAGGTGGGTGCGGAGACCAGGTGAGGAGGGGACTGGGGAGCCTTTGTCAGCCCCACCAAAGAGGGAGGGATCCCTTCTCCTTCTTTTCATTCCTGCAAGGTGGGCGGGTGGCCGCTTCGTGCAGGCACCGCTCACCAGGCCTCGCCTTCCCTTGCCTGGGTGTCTGCGGGAAGGGATCCTTGCAGCCCTCAGCCTTGCAGGGCCCAGTGCGGGACAGGCAAGGCGCTCTTCAAGCGGGCCCAGTTCAGCCGGCGCCAGCCCCTTCTCTCTGCTGCAACTGCGGGGTGGTTTCCCCTCCCCCTCAGGCAAAGGACAGGCCTCTCGCTAGGCCTCGTCTTCCTGCCTGGGCGCTGGTAGGAAAAAGCCTTGCAGACCTCGGCCAGCCAAGGCTGCGGGCGGGGGCGCCCGTGGCAACAGCAGAAAGAGCAAGGGGCTGGGAGCTGGGCGAGCAGCCGCCTGCCTATCTTGTAGGAGTGAAAGAAGGAGAAGGCACCCCTGTTTGGTGGGGCTGACAAAGGCTCCCCAGTCCCCCTGCCTGGTCTCTGCACCTGCTTCTGCTGGCAAGCAGGGGGAGAGGGCTTTAGAAGCCCACCCACCGTCCCCTCCTCTCCTTCTTCCTCAGCTGAAACAGCGGCAGCGGAAACAACCACGGTCAGCCTAAAGCCGCGCCGCTGCTGCTTTAAAACTGAAGAGAAGGAGGAAGGGAGGAAGAGAAGGAGGACGGTGGGTGGGCTCCTAAAGTCCTTGCCTTGCCCGCTGCCAGCAGAAGCAGCCTTCTTCCTCTCGGCTGCTTCCTTCCCCGGCTTTCCTTGCCTCCTCCTCCAAGATGCCCCGAAGGAAGCAGCAAGCAGGTGGGAGGGGGATAGGAGGGAGACTGCTCCCTTCTTCGCCAGCTCTTTCTTTCTTGCCTCCCTTCCTTCACTGCAGGAAGGAAGAAAAGAAAGAGGCAGAAATAAGTTTTTAGTTTTAGTCTCCCGTTCCCCTGCTGCATCCTGCTCCCTTCTTTCTCCTCCTCCAACTCATTCGTTTCCTCCCTCCCTTTCTTTCCTTCCCTTCCTTTCCCTCCCTCCTTCCTTCTTCCTGTCTTCACTTCCCTTCTTTCCCCTTCCTTTCCTTCTTTCCCTCTTTCCTTCCCTTTTTCCTTTCCTTTCCATCCTTCACTTTGTTCCTTTTCCTTCCTTCCTGTCCCTCCTTTTCCTCCTTCCCTCCCTTCTTCCCCTTTCTTTCCTTCTTTCCCTCCCTCCTTCCCTCCCTTCCTTTCCTTCCCTCCCCCTTCCTTCCCTTCCCTCTCTCCTTCCTTCATTCCCTTCCCTCCTTTCTCTCCTTCCCTTCCTTCCTGTCCCTCCTTCCTTTCCATTTTTTCCTCCTTCCCTCCCTCCCACTCTCCTTTTCTTCTTCCTCCCCTTCCTTCCCTTTCATTTTCCTCCCTTCCTTCTTTTCTCCCCTCATGGCTTCTCTTTTTCCTGTGGCTCCTTCTTGTTCAACTCATTTGTTGGGAGGGTTTTAATTGTGTTCCTTTATGACAGAAGAGGGTTAGACTGGTTGGCCTTTGGGGGTATCTTCCAACTCTAGTATCCTATTATTATTATTATTATAATCATCACCATTATCATCATCATCAAGCAGAAGCAGACTGGCCATCTGTGAAGAGTGCTTTGATTGTGCATTTCCCTTATGCAAGAATGAGGTTGGATTGGATAGCCTTTGGATGTCTCTCCACCTTAAGATTGTGTTGTTGATGTTGTTCTTAAGCAGAGGCTGAGTGGTCATTTGTTGGGAGTGCTTTAATCGTGTTCCTTTATGACAGAAGAGGGTTGGATTGGATGGCCTTTGGGGTTCCTTCAACTCTAGGATCCTATTATTATTATTATGCATAGTCTGAATGGCCAACAGTCAGGTGTGCTTTGATTGTGCTTTTCTTGCATCAAGGCAGAAGGGGGTTGGACTGGATGGCCCTCGCAAGGTCTCTTTGAACTCTAGGATCCCATTATTATTATTATTATTATTATTATTATTATTAAGCAGAGGTTTTATGGCCATCTGATTTGATTGTGCTTTTCCTGCAGGAAGACAGAAGGGGGTTACACTGGATGGCCTTTGGAGGTCTCTTGCAAGTCTCTAGGATCCTATTATTATTAAATCACTGTGAATTCCTCCCGACTCCCTCCAGTATTTTCTGTAGGTCATTGAGATTCTTTGTGCCAAGTCTGGTCCAGATCTGTCATTCATGGGGGTGGGGGTGGGATGTCAATGATCTGTGGAAAACAGAGCTGAATCGGTTGAAAGTATTGCAAATCCTATTATCCATACTCCCCCAAACATTGTTTTGTGATTAATCACTATTCTTTAATTATGTTCAATTTGTAACAATGAAACTACATCCCGCATATCAGATATTTACATTACGATTCATAACAGTACCAAAGTTACAATTACGAAGGAGCAACAAAAATAATTTTATGGTTGGGGGTCACCACAACATAAGGAACTGTATTAAGGGGTCACGGCATTAAAAAGGTTGAGAACCACTGGCTTAAAGAGACAGATGTTGCAGTCAGTTCCTGTCATTCTGTCTCTTTGGTATGCCCAGGGCTACTTTTCCTTTAGTGTTGCTTTGCTGTCGCTGTCATACCCTCCTAAATACCGCAGGTAATAGGCCCTTTGGGGGCATGTTTACTGGCACTTTAAGATGTAGGGGGACTGAATTAGTTCCATGGCAGTTGCATGAGGCACAGAGCTGGTGTAGTGCAGGCCATAGCCACTTAATGTGATGTGGAGATATTGGAAATATACCGTAGATATTTATACATATATTGTATATACATTAAGAACACTGAAATGTAGAAAAATCAGGTTCTCTCTGTATTAGGAAGCCAAACTGACAGGCCAGAAAGAATGCTGAAGGAGATCTGTGTTGAAAGGGGGAGGAGAAGTGGGGCATGTTATCTATACCAGTGATTTTCAACCAGCGTGCCGCGGAACACTAGTGTGCCATGAGAGATCATCAGGTGTGCTGTGGGAAATTATTTTCGAACTTCATTCATTTATAAACTATAAGGCACATCTGTCCCCTTAAGAAATGGAACCATAGCACTCTCGCGTCACCTAAGAAGTGACGCGAGAGTGCTATGGTCGCACCATCTTGGATTCGCTCAGACGTGGCTAAGTAAACAAAGTTAGAGTTAGTTCTGCAGCTGTGCGTCAAGTGACAGTGGCAATTTGGGATCACAGCAAGACAAGCAAGTGACAGTGATGGAGAAGTTTTTGAGAAGGGAAAATGCAAATGCCGAACGGGGCCCTGGACAAAATTATGACACAGATGAAGGCCCTAATATGAGTGGTGGACAAAAGAAAAAAGAAAAGACGGTGAGCTCGAGGCAATACAGCGAAAGCTATCTTTCATTTGGATTCACTTTCACCAGGGATGCGACGGCACCGACTCCGCTGTGCTTGGTGTGTGGTGAGCTGTCCAATAGCGCCATGGTGCCAAACAAGCTTCAACGCCATCTCCAAACGAAACACCCTTCCGTTCAAAAGAAGCCGACAGACTATTCATCGAAACAGGCCCAGGTTTCACACTAAAAACATATCAACTATATGTATTACTGTGTTAGAGTGTCATTTTGTGTCATTTTGGTTGGTGGTGTGCCCCAGGATTTTGTATATGTAAAAAATGTGCCGCGGCTCAAAAAAGGTTGAAAATCACTGATCTATACACTATAGAGACTGGTACAGCTTAACACAGGCCATACCTTCTTACTTCTAAAAGTAAGGAGTTTCTCTCCCTCCCTCCTGACAGGTCAAAAGTAGACCCCTGTTGGATCTGTGTAAGCTGAATCCTAGTTACCTCTAACTTGCTGTAAGCTGCATTAGAAAAAAATATGCATGTAGTAAGATATAATTTGATATTTCTATGAAGCAAAAGTGACGTAGTGATGATGTTACATATGTATAAGCATGTTTCTTTGTTTGCCTGCATTTGAAGACGTATAAAAGGGAAAGTCAATGCCTTTATCATTGCTCTGGTTGGCTTTTGGACATGATTCCACGCCAGGGTCTCAGCTGAAAATAAACGTATCTTTTCTGCCTCACACAAAGGATCACTCTTGGTATTATCTCTCCTATCAGCCACAACAAATGTGGATTTGGATTGCGTTAATAGAAATCTCAGGATATTCCAGAGTTTTCTCAGAAAACTAATTTGACTCAGAATGCCAAATTAATCCACAACCTGGAACATTTGATCCTATTCAGGAAGCAGTTGCAGTTGGTTATACCGCCTTCACACTTTCCCAGGAACAGGATATGGCACTCATCGCTCTCTTGATCTGTAATTTTTAGGGTCCACTGAACAACAAAAAATGGAACAGGACTGTGTAATGATATCCAGAGCGACGAGACGATCAGAGAAAGGAGGGTTGAAAGGAGGAGGGAATTATTCTTTCTTTCCCCCCCTCTCCTCTCTCGCACCACTTCATCTCTCTGGATATTGCACTCTAGGCCAGTGGTTCTTAATCTGTGTTCGATCGAACTTTAGGGGTTTGATGAGTCCATCTCAGGGGTTCGGCGGAGCCTCTGCCGCAGAGGTAAAGACACACTTGTGTAAAGTCGTGATGACATGCCCTGCTTGGCCATCACTTGCTGCAGAGGATCACGTTACATTGCTTGGCCAATCAGTGCTGCGGGGAATTTAGCGTGCGCAGTAGTCAACAGCTGTCGTAGTTGTACATTGTGTGGTTTCTTTCTTAATATCCATACTAAATATAAGGCTTAATGAGATATATGGAATGACGACGATGCGATGGAAACTGATTTCAACATGACGCTGAGACTGTAATTGTATGTTTTTAATTGTTAATTTGTTATTATATGGTTGGGGGGGGGTTGCCTTGTTGTATGAGTTGTATTGAGGGCAGAGACTGCCTGTGTAAACCGTCCCGAGTCGCCTTCGGGCTGAGAGGGGCGGTATAGAAACGTGACAAATAAATAAATAAATAAATATGTTGAGCAAAAAAAGAAAGTGGTCGGACGAATATGTACAGCATGGATTCACGTGTATCACGGAACGGGATGGGAGTCAGCGTCCTATCTGCATGATATGCAATGCCAAGTTGAGCAACTCTAGTCTTGCACCGGCTAAACAAAAGGAACACTTCTTGAAGCTGCATGGAGATGGGGAATACAAGAACACAACGCTTGCTGAATTCAAGGTAAAAAGAGCCAGATTCGATGAAAGGGCCACTCTGCCTGCTCTTGGATTTGTACCCGTTAACAAACCGATCCTCACAGCATCGTATGAAGTTGCTTACTTGATCGCAAAGCAGGATAAGCCACACACCATCGGTGAAACACTCATAAAACCGTCTGCATTAAAGATGGCGAATCTGATACTTGGAACAGCGGCCGAAGGTAAATTATCCCAAATTCCTCTTTCAAATGACACCATCAGCGACAGAATAGAGAACATGAGTAAAGACATCTTGGCTCAAATAGTTGCAGATCTAATTTCAAGTCTGGCAAAATTCAGCCTTCAAGTTGACGAGACCACAGACGTTTCTAATCTAAGCCAGCTTGTTGTTTTTGTGTGCTATGTGAAAGAAGACACGATAAAAGAAGATTTTTTTTATTTTGTAAGCTTTTTATAACAACAACTAAGGCAGCTGGTGTGAAGAAGCCTGTGGATGCCTTCTTCAGAGACAACAATCTTTTGTGGGATATGGTTTCTGTAGTTTGTACGGATGGAGCTCAAGCCATGCTGGGAAGAAAGTCTGGTTTTGGTGCGCTAGTAAAAGCCGATGCACCACACATCCTTGTTACGCAGTGTATTCTGCACAGGCATGCATTGGCAAGTAAAACATTGCATCCAAAAATGGCAGAAGTATTAAAATCTGTGGTGGAATGTGTGAACTATGTGCGAAATAGTGCTATGAGGCCCCGCATCTTCAGGGAGCTGTGTAAAGAAATGGGCTCTGAATTTGAGGTACTCCTGTACAAATTCTAATGTTTAGTGGTTATTCCGGGGACAGGTGCTGAATTGTGTTTTTGCCAAGCATGAGGAATTAAACACTAAAGGGAAGCAATAATGTCCAAAAATATCTCAATATAATCTCAATAACAAGAATGAAAGTGTCAATACACGTTACTTAAAGGGGTCATACGGTACCAGCGAGCCAAGTATACATCACCATGTTGAACAGCAGGATATCGAGGGAACAAGTATAGGATGGGGACATTTGTTACAACATATCTTTGCGAGCAATCCTTTTCGAGCATGCTGGACATAAAAACGAAGAAAAGGAACAGACTTTGCTGTGAAGATGACATGAAAGTAACACTTGCCAAGGTGAAGCCACGCTTATCTGAACTTGCCTCCCAAAAAACAACAGCAGAAGTCACACTGATTTGCAGGTATGTAATTTGGGCAATGTTTTATTCTGGCCCCAAAAATGTATTTTGTGGATTCAAAATGACAAAAAAACAAACAAATTACATTTAAAATAAAAAATTAAGTTATTAAAAAATGTTAAATTCTTTAAAAAATCAAATTTTATTTTTAATTAGTATAATAGTAAAAAAAACATATTTGGGGGCTGAAATTCTTTTATTGGGCCAAAATATTTGGGGGGGGGGGCAGAATAAAGTAATACCGTAATTTGTTGTGAGTTCATGCACTGTGCTGGTTTTGTTCCTTGAGCAAGGTGATGTTCATGTACGGTTCATTTTGTGCACCAGTAAAAAAAACATATATCTATGTCTTGAATTTGGGAAAAAAAATCATATTTTATTTATCACTAAAGAAGGGTTCAGTGAATGCGCATATGAAACTGGTGGGTTCGGTACCCCCAAAAAGGTTAAGAACCACTTCTCTAGGCACTTAGCAGTGTTCAGCTCTGTTTCCATGCCTGGTGGGCACCACAAATGGGTGATCAATGGGGACAAGCAAGGCTTAGAGGCAATCAGCGCCAAACCATTTCTGGCACAGCCTGGTCATGCAGCCACCATGTAGCGGTCATCCAACTGCCAGTGTGTAGCCTTGAATCAGCTCCCAAGTTAGTTCAAGGGGATGTAATGTAGCCTCCAGCAATGCTGATCTGGTGTACCCCACTCCAGACCAGCATTGTGGTTGTGTTAAGGTTCAGCTCACAATCCTGTCTACTTCTCAGTGTGGAATGGGAAGAAAATATGATTTTGTCCTTCATTTCAGGTTGCAGAATATGTATTATCGGTCCTGTATATGTCAAAGAGAAATGCCATCTTAGAATCATAGAATAATAGAGTTGGAAGAGACCACAGGGACAATCTAGTCCAACCCCCTGCCATGCAGGAAAGCATAATCGAAGTATCCCTGACAGTGTGGAATGTTTAAACGTTTCCAAGGAAGGAGCTTCTGTTTAAACGTTTCCAAGGAAGGAGCTTCCACCACACTCCAAGGCAGAGAGTTCCACTGTTGAACAGCTCGTACGGTCAGGAAGTTCTTCCTAATGTTCAGGCGGAATGTTCTTTCCTGTAATTTGAACCCATTGCTCTGAGTCCTAGTTTCAAGGGCAGCAGAAAGCTCAACTGCTGGCTCCACCCCCAGAAAGGACAGTTGACCTAGCTGAAGCTCCACCCCTTGAACACACAGCAGAACACAGATCTTCTTTTCCCACTATTTCCTAAAGAAGAATTATATACCCTCCAGCTATTCCCGTTCGTCAGGAACAATCCCAATTACAGTTGGTCCTCCGTATCCACAGATCTGACCATCGATGGCTTAAAAATATTTCAATAACACAAACCACAAAATAAAAAAATGATACCACCATCTTCTATATATATAAAATCCTTCATGTCGTCCTGACAGGCTTATAGACAAAGAAACCACACAAGGCAGACACACAAAAACAGCCCACATACCCAGAAAACCCTACGAGGTAAGTTTACCACCACCACCCCTAAAAGAGCCAACGGCCACAAATCCAAAAAAACATTATGGACTACAACTCCCATGATCCTCCATGCCACCCCCCTCTGGCAGATTAGAGTGTCGGAATGTTGGTGGTGCTGGCCACTCAGAGGCATAATGCAAAACAGACAGGTAATAAAAGGCAATAATAATAATAAATAATAAATAAAACTTTATTTGTAGCCCGCATCCATCTCCCCGAAGAGGACTCGGAGTGGTTTACATGGGGCCGTGCCCAACAACACATCACAATACAAGAGGTAGAAGCTGGTGAAGGGAGTAGCAAAAGGAAGGGGAAAAGGTAGGGAGTGAATGGAGGGAGGGAGACAAGGGGAGCAAGAACTGATACAGAAAGGGGAGGGATGGCATGAAGGAGGGAAAGGAAAGAAGGAAGGGAGGAAGAAGAGGCAGGAGGACAGAGAGAAGAGAAAAGCTGAAGGATGAGGGGGAGAGGGAAGAAAGGAAGTATAAAAGGCAGGAAGGGATGTTACTGTTGGCCTTCGCCACATGCACACACGTATGTACATATAGACATGCACACATACACAAATATATACATGCACTGAAATATACACATGCACACATACATACACACATCTGTACTTACACACATCTACACATATACACGCATATACTGTACATATACAAAAACACACATATACATAAGTACACACATATACACGCATATACATATACGCATATACATAAGTACAAAACACACACATATATAGACTGGGACACAGGAAAGAGAAAAAGCCACAGCAGCGTGTGGCTGGGTTCAGCTAGTTTTATATAAGGGACACCATTCTACCATCCAATCCTAAATTATGGGATTTATAAGGATCCAACAATTTTGGTGTCCACAGAAGAGTCTTGGAACCAAACTCCAGCAGATACAAAGGGCCCACCAAAATCCTTTGCTGTCACATGTTTTTCCATTGTTCTTAAAATGTTCTAGATTTTTCTTTCTTCCCCGCACTTTCCCCTCTTCATTCTTGCCTTATTTTAATTGCTGCAAATTGAGTCCAAAGTGCAAAATCACTCAATTTGCTCAGCAGGGAAGAAAAGGAGCAGAGGACGAAATCTTCTCAATAGGTTCACGGAAAAGCAACCTGCTCCAGCCTCTCTTAGCTTGTGTATTCTTCTTCACAGCATCTGGATCATGTTCTGATGTTACTTGGTGACATGTGCCTTAGTTTTCATCTGTGAAATGTTGAAAGCTGTGCAATTCATATGGCTATACGTACATATCATGATAAGAGTTTTCTCTGTTGTTCCTGGCATCCCGCTATTTTTTCTCAGCCATCTTTCGTCACTGTTTTTTTTTCCATTCTTGTATCTATTCAAACATTTCTTTACCACTTCAACATTTTTTCTAAACCTGTTGGAATAATGGGAAGTGCATAAACGTCTATAACGCAACAGGCCAACAGGGTGCAGTACCATCCTGCTCTCTGCTTCACAGTTTGTGTGCACCGTTTGCTTCTGGCGGGCAAAGCACTCACATTTTAAATACAGGAGGGAAGATGTGTTGTTTCTATGTTTAGTACACAGGAGCAGAGAGACATACAATAGATGAAAGGGCTGTCTACTTCTAGTAGAGTAATTTCAGCCAGAAAGGGTCCAAAGCCTTTGGCTTCTATGATCTCTTTTGTGATTGTTTGTTTTGAATGTTCTTTTTAAAACATATCTGGGTAGTTGTGCATAATGTTACCAGTTATGCCAGCTCCACTGGCTGCCGGTCCATCTCTGAGCTCAATTCAAAGTGCTGGTTTTGACCTATAAAGCTCTATACGGTTCTGGCCCAACTTACTTGTCTGAATGCATCCACCCCTACGTTCCATCTCATAATCTAAGACCGTGGTTCTCAATCTGTGGGCCCCCAGCTGTTTTGGCCTTCAAATCCCAGAAATCCTAACAGCTGGTAAACTGGCTGGGATTGCTGGGAATTGTAGGCTGAAACACCTGGGGACCCACAGGTTGAGAACCACTAATCTAAGATCATCCGGGGAGGCCCTGCTCTCGCTCCCGTCAACAGCGCAAATGAGTCTGGTGAGGATAAAAGATGGGGCCTTCTTGGTGGTGGCCCCTCGCCTATGGAACACACTCCCAAATGAGGGGAGATCTGCTCCCTACCTACTGGCTTATAGAAAGAAAGTAAAATCTTGGTTTTGGGACCAGGCCTTCGGTCAGTAGATGTATGTAAAGTTTAGAGGGACATTGACTGGAACGGCAACTCCCATGTTACAGCAGCCCTGCTGGCTACTGGTCTACTTCCAAGCTAAATACAAAGTGCTGCTTATTACCTATAAAGCCCTAAACAGTTTGGGCCCAGACTATTCGAAAAACCACATCTCCGTGTACAAACCAGTAGGAGCACTCTGGTCAGCGGAGGAGGCCCTGCTCTTAATCCCACCCCCATCTCAAGCGTGGCTGGTGGAAACGAGAGAGGAGGCTTTATCTGTGGTTGCGACTCCGCCTCTTAAACCCACTGCCTAAAGAACTAAAAATGTCCCCCTCCTCTCTTTTGAAAAGTTTTTAAAGACTTACCTGTGCAATCTAGCTTATGGAGAGGGCGAGGATTCGTATACTTTACACACATCCTCACCTTGACATCGCTGTTGTGATATGCATTTAATGTATTGTATTTTAATTAGTCTGACATTTTTTGTTATGTTTATTTAGTTTATCCTTGGTTAAGTTCAGTTGTTTATAAGTTATATTTATTTTAATTTTCAGTTTCATCTTGATTGTTGTTTGTTTGCTCTTGACATTGAATGTTTGCCATTTTTGTCATACTTTGGAAACTGCCTTGAGTCCCTTTGGGGAGAGAGGATGGGTTATAAATATATTATTATTATTATTTTATTTTTAAGCTAGTTTGGACTCAACAGTAGTTCTGCTTAAGCCAAATTTAATTCATTTACTTATTTTAGTTTATTCTACCTTTTTCCCAATATAGATTTCTAGGGAGGGAAACAATGAATGTAAGACAATACAAATCCTTTAAAATATAAAATCTAACTTTTTCAGGTCTGGAGAATTTTGTTTGCTGCTCTAAAGAAATCTGCAAATCCGGGTGAGCCTGATAATATAAGGCCATCTCCTCTCCCTTCTGCTGAGTTAACTGAGCGCAAACTACTTTTTGTGTTACTTTGAACTCATTTTGCAGCAGTTTAAAGTAGACTGAAGACAAATGGGGAGAAAGTGGGAGGAGAAGAGAGATACCGATATTGTAAAAGCAGAAGAAAAAGTGTGATGACAGAATGAAGCAGCCAAATCTAGGAGTTATGGAACTCCGAGTACCAAGTTAACTTTACCAAGCTACCTGAACGTGCGGGTACAAGGATGAGGAAGAACACACGGCAACTGTGAAATAGGTGAAAATCAAAAGGATTTATTTCTGGCACCAGCTGGTGGGCTTCTGCCAGCAGAAGATGGATAAAACAATCATAATTGGCTGGTGATTACTGTTGCTTACATGACATTTCATTAATCCAATAAACATTGCATTTTCATTAGCATCACATCTTTAAGTCACACCTATGAATGAGAACAATAGTCATTTCTGTTAGTTCTTTCTCACAGTACAGCTATCAATCCTGAGTCTCTGATGTTCCTTAATTTGAAACATTGACTTCCAGGCTCCGTGCCAGCAACGGAGGGGGTCTGACTCTCTGTCATGCGCAGTGCTTTCTCTATTCGCATTAAGTTTTCCCATAGCACAATCTGTACTGTTTCACCCATCTAGCCTATGTTATCTCAAGTTTGGCACAGGGTGTATTAAAAAGCTTCAATCACAGTGTTATTTTCACATTGCAAGTGCCTGTCTGATTCTTGGCCCAGGAACCCACATCTCAAAGCTAAACACGCATGTAGCATCACTCTCTGACTGTACTTTTTGCACGGAAAAGTACCAAACCCGCTTTAAGATGATTAATTGAGATTTTCCTTGTCAAATTTAGACAGTTGGTAAATGATCTGTAGGATGTGTCTGTAATAGCTGTGCCTCACAATTTCTAACTGTGGCTCTCTTTGTTGAGAGTTGTGCTGCTATGACGTGTGAAAGAATGACTTCTGTAGATCCGGTTTGAGAAAACAGCTTTACTGGAACAGACAAACTTATCAGACATCCAACCATCAGCCACATGGGAAGAAGGAATGAATGATTCTCTCGGCATTACTTAGCAAACGAAGATTCTTTAGGAAGGACTCATCCCACGCTTTTTACAAGCGCATTGATGACTAAAAAGGCCAATCTCAGTTAGGCAAGTCCGGTTGCAGAAAGCACAGCAGAAAGTCTCCTTGGGTGATGTTGTTTCACAAATCAAAGAACATTGAAGCCCACTGATGATTCTTTCTCCCATGACCAACAGAAAATACTGTGTTTTCGATTTCTCTGACACCCCATCGAGACCACAATCCTCGGCGTGTCTTCTTCAAAGAGGTCGCAGCATTGTGGATAGTGCATCTCCATGCCTCCCGATGTGAGGCCAGGGTGGACCATTGTTGGTGATCAATCTGGCCGAGCCTGAGATGTTGTTTCAGGGAGTCCTTATATCTCTTTTTGGGGGCGCCTTTCTTGTGCTGACCCATGGCAAGTTCACCGTAGAGTATCTTTGGGAGGCGGTGGTCCTCCATCCTAGAGACATGCCCTGCCCAGCGCAGTTGTGTTTTCAATAGCATGGCTTCAATGCTGGTGATCCCTGCTTGCTCATTCGTCACATAGTCAGTCCAGTGTATATTTAGGATTGTGGTCAGGACCCCTGGGGAGGGTCATGATGGGGTGTCAGAGCAGTTGCCAAAGATCATCAGAAAACACAGTATTTTCTGTTGGTCATGGGATTCTGTGTGGGAAGTTGGGCCCAATTCTATCATCAGTGGGCTTCAGAATGTTCTTTGATTGTGGGTGAACTATAAATCACAGCAACTACAACTCCCAAATATCAAGGTCTATTTTCCCCAAACTCCACCAGTGTTCACATTTGGGCATATTGAGTATTTGTGCCAAGTTTGGTCTAGGTCCATCAGTGCTCTCTGGATGTAGGTGAACTACTCCACAACTCAAGGTCAATGCCCACCAAACACATCCAGTATTTTCTGTTGGTCATGGGAGTTCTGTGTGCCAAGTTTGGTTCAATTCCATCATTGGTGGAGCTCAGAATGCTCTTTGATTGTAGGTGAACTATAAATCCCAGCAATGCTCCCAAGTTTGAAACTTGTTCACATTTGGGCATATTGAACTATTTGGTCCTGATTTGGGACACAGTGCTCTCTGAATGTGGGTCCAGCAACTATAACTCCCAAGCAACTACTACTCCCAAATAACAAAATCAATGCTCCCAACCCCACCAGTATTCAAGTTTGGACATATCGAGTATTCCCACATTCCTTTTTGGGTAGGTGGCTGATGAATGGATGAAGTTGGCTGGTAAGCCTGCATTCAATGTTGGGCTGGGAAACTAGTAAACCTTGGCATGGTGTCTGTGATGTCCCATTTTCTTAATTTGTCTCTCCTGGACTCATGGAAAGTCTAATTGAAGTTATATCTGTTCATTTACCTTAAATAACCAACTCGGATATGTTAGAAAATGCCAACACTGCTATACAGCTCAGCAGTTTCTCTGGCTATAACTCAAAGGATAGTAATCTTTTTTTTAGTACTGTTGATGGTCCAAGCACATACAAGCCATCTGATTTGTCTCTGTGAGTAATTTGTGATAGATTATTGTTCTAAAGCTACCTAATTATCACGAAACATTCTTGAATTCTGTGCTTGGTTGCCTCTGCCAAGCCCCATTGGTTATGCCTGTCCGAAAATGTCTGCCAAGCATATGCTGAACCAGCAGGAATGGACTACATATCATATTTTCCTTCAAACTGAATAAATTGTGATTTCTCCATCAGCTACCTACTGACTCTGGGCATGAGAAAACACAAAATGTCACGAGAGTTATATGGAATGTAATACAATGTTTGCGGTCATAAACATATAGGTGTAAGATACCATGGTTTTTCAATGAGTGCATCGTTTTTAAACGTGATGAAGATGCACATTTAAGTGGAGCTTTAGTTCACATGGGAACCCAAACATCCTCCTATATTTATTCCTAAGTCTTTTCCTCAAGCTTGTTTCATCTCTACAAAAATTCTAAATAAGTTGCCAAGTAAAATTGAATATCTCTGGGAATTGAAGGATTTTTTCCCCTTTAAAACTCAATGTAAGTTCTTCAAAACCTCTTGTGCTTTGAAGAATTTTTTTTGGGCGAGAGGACAGTATGACTCAATCTCTACAGGGGTGGGCAACCCACGGCTCGCGGGCCGGATGCGGCCCGGCAGACGATTCTGTCCGCTTTGGAGTGCCTGCCATCTCTGGAGGCGATCCGGGCCTGCAGCGGGAGCATTCCTAGCGGCTGATACCCTGGTGACAGGCAGACTTGATCGCTTTCAGGTTGCCAGGGCGATCAGCCGCCTCAGATCGCCGACTGCTCCCCCTGCAGGCCTGGATCGCCTCCAGGGATGGCGGGCACTCCATAGCAGGGCGATCAGCTGGGGGCGAGAGCTGGCTGAGGCCTGCAGCCTCCGATTGGCTGCTGCTCTGCTTTCCTCTGCTATGGTGACGGCTGGGTTCGCTTTGCCATCCTCTGGGCTGGGTCCATTGGGCCATTCCATCTTGGTTCGCACCTTGTCTTCTTGAATTTAATTTCATTTTATTTTAGTGGTTTTTATTATTATTTTATAATAATTTGTTAATAATATACTAATATAATAAATAATATAATATAATGTTATATTATAATTTCAATATATTATAATGTCTATATATACATACATACTATAATATAATAATTATGATATTAATACTAATAATATATGAATATTTCTTGATATATGAATATGTTAATATTAATGATGTTTAATATATAGTAAATATAGTAAATAAATAAATAAATAAATAAATCATGTAGATTAGAATGCAGTTCTGCCTTTAGGTGCGGCCCTCCATAATATTTTTTGGCTCTCGTGTGGCTCCTTGGGAAAAAATAATTTCCCATCCCTGCACTAGTAGGACTTCATTGGAGCCAAGGTCACTACAGTTTTGAATCCAGGGAAGTGTAGCCCCCATAGTAAAACTAAACAGTGAATCTCACAGGTGTGTGCATGCGTGCATGCGTGCATGTGTGTTACATACCTTCAACTCACCTGTCAACCTATGGAGTTTCCATGATTTTCACAGGGGTTTTCTTAAGCAAGGCATAAATATGCAAGCTACAGCACATATTCCCCATATTTAAGATTTGTCCCCCTCCCCAGCTAGAGTTGATTTAGTTATTCTACTCAGAGTATTATATTTTTATTCTTGAGACCAAGTAGTCTCTTTATGATTCTGATCGTGTCATTTAGTTCGCTCTGTTTCCAGCATAACAAATCAATGTTTCCAGTGTGACGGTCATAATCTCTCATAATTTGACAATGGAGCTGAAACTCTGGACTTATTTGGTTATAATAAAGAACTGAGATTACACAGAGGACAAAGAACTAAGTTATGCTTCGATTGGTAAATAATTCACAATATTATTAATGTCGTATTGGCAAATTAAATATTTAGTCAAAAGCACCATCCTTGATAAATACTTAAACCTGGAAATCATAGCTGGATCAGCAATCTTCTATATGTTTACAGTAGAGTCTCGCTTATCCAACCTTCGCTCATCCATTGTTCTGTATTGTCCAATGCAGTCTGCTTCCCGCCTGGATCCACAGCTGTTTCAATACATTGCAACGTTTTGGTGCTAAATTAGTGACTACAGTAAATACTACTTAAGGTTACCATGTATTGAACTGCTTTTTCTGTCGATTTGTCCGCTTGTCTTCCCAAGAGATTTGCAGGATTTGCAGGATTTTTCGGAGGCAGCGCTGCTGGAATCGTTCCAGGAATTGCATGTGACGTCTGTAGACTGTCCACATCTCGCAGGAGTATAGCAGGGTTGGGAGAACAATAGCTTTATAAACAAGCACCTTGGTATCTCTACGGATGTCCCGGTCCTCAAACACTCTCTGCTTCATTTGGAAAAATGCTGCACTCGCAGAGCTCAGGCAGTGTTGAATTTCAGTGTCGATGTTGACTTTTGTGGAGAGGTGGCTGCCAAGGTGGCGGAAATGATCAACATTTTCTAATGTTACACCATTAAGCTGTATTTCTGGCATTGGAGAGGGACTGGCTGGTGACTGCTGGAAGAGCACTTTGGTTTTCTCAATGTTCAATGACCGGCCAAGCTTCTCGTATGCTTCTGTGAAGCTGTTTATAGTGGCTTGTAGGTCTTCTGAATGCGTACAGACGAAGCTTCCCATCAACAAGGTGAAGTATCATAGCAATGAGGATGGAAAGTAAAGTTGAGGCAATAACACATCCCTGTCTGACACCTGATTCCACCTTAAATGGGTCACTTTGGGAGCCATTGCTGTCCAAGACTGTTGCCATCACGTCATCATGGAGGAGCCGCAGGATGTTCACAAATTTGTTAGGGCACCCAATTTTTTGGAGGATGGTTCAGAGAGCACTGCAATTCACTCTGTCGAATGCCTTTGCAAGGTCAATGAATGCCATGTAGAGTGGTTGATTTTATTCCCTGCATTTTTCTTGGAGCTGTCGTGCAGTGAAGATCATGTCCACTGTTTTTATGGAGGGGCGGAAGCCGTTCTGGGATTCAGGGAGGGTGTCTTCTGAGAGGGGTAGAAGGCAGTTTGCAAGGATTCTTGCGAGGATTTTCCCTGCGAAGGTTAGAAGGGAGATACCTCGATAGTTTCCGCAGTCTGTTCTCCCCCCCCCCCCCTTTTTTGAAGAGGGTGATGATGGTGACATTCTTGAAATCTGCTGGGATTTTCTCGGTCACCCACACTTTTTCTATGAGCTGACGGAGTTGTGTTAGCTCAGGCCCTCTCTCTTTAAAGATTTCAGCAGGGATCCCATTAATTTCGCTGGCTTTGTTATTTTTTGTTGGTTGGCATTGCTGACTCCTTCCAAACTAGGCAGTGCTGCAAGCTCATCCCTGGTTTGTTGTTGTGGGATTTGTGAGAGAACCTCTTCGGCCACATAATCCTTCTATATTATGCAACATTTTTGCTTATCCAACGTTTTGGCAGCCCGTTTATGTTGAATAAGCGAGACTCTACTATACTATGAATTAAATGCAGAAACATGTAGAATAATCACAGGATGTCTCAAACCTACACCTGTTGATACACTCGATAAGCTAGCTGGCATTGCCCACCCCCCCCCCCACCCCCGGATATGCTGTATGACACTCTCTCTCTGGCATTACTTTGCAAAGGAAGATTTTTAGGAAGGACTCATCTCACGCTTTCTACAAATGCGTTGATGACGGAGGTTAAATGTGTCTTTCGAGCCTGTGCAATTAATTTATCTGGTGGAGCGCAGCGTGCACAGAACTGGCCTCACCCTTTAAACCAAAGTTTCATCTGCCGGGGCCTAGAAAGCTTGGATGGTGGCAGCGAGGTCCTCAGGTCATAGGTTTGATTTGAGCTTCCTTCTCTAGATGGTTGACCTTACAGGTTTAAACAAGCACCATCTGCCCGGGTTTGAAATTAGAGTTTTCCTTCTCTTAGGATGGTTGTCAAAAGGCTAAAGAGCCCATCCTGCCCATTGATGCTCTTTGTCAGACCCTTCGGTTATTACCTGTCTGGCATGGGAAGCCCTACCGGTGGCTATTATGCCACCGCCAGCATAGCTCACAACTTCATTAGGGTACGCAAGCCTCTCCCCCACGACAAGGGGGTGCTAACTGTGAGAGAAATAAGATTGAACACTGTGAAAGCCATCTACTGCATGCTAGCAGTCTCCTCCCAGTTGACTCAAATAAAGCAAAAGCTTCATGAGAACCACCACTCCTCTTAATGTCCCCCCAGCAACAGCAACAGCAAGAGCATCTCTCTGGGCAGAAAAACCAGGAAATCTCAACTGGATGGTCTCCCAAGAGGGTCTGCTTCCAGGGGCAAACCAAGAATGAGCGACTTGGAAGGTCCTGAACAGACTCAGAAGTGGAGTGGGCAGATCAAAAGACAACTGGGCCACCTTGTGCCACTGTGGAGCAGAAGAAACAACTCCTCATCTGTATGCTTGCCCACAATGCCCTGGCTCATGCACAGAGGAAGAATGGTTTAGAGCAGGGCTGTCCAACTTCTACCGGACGTGTGGCCGGAATTCCGGTTACTGATGACCTGGGGGGCCGAAGGGTCTGCCTCTGCCCCCGGCTCCGCCCCCTCCCCGGCTCCACCCCTGCCCCACCCCAGCTCCGCCCCCTCCCCGGCTCCGCCCCCTTCCCGCCTTGGAGGTGTCTGTGGACGACACCGGGGCTTTGACTTGGAGATAGAGATGAACACCAAAATCCCAGTCTCAAGACCCAGTCCCTGCTTTGAACTGGATTATATTGCAGTGTGGACTCAGGGCCCTTCACACAGCCATATAACCCAGAATATCCAGGCAGGAAACCCCACAAAACCTGCTTTGAACTGGATTATATTGCAGTGTGGACTCAGGGCCCTTCCACACAGCCATATAACCCAGAATACCTGCTTTGAACTGGATTATCGGAGTCCACACTCATATAATCTGGTTTAAAGCAAATAACATGGGGTTTTATTCAGATGTGTGGAAAGGAAGTCAAATAAGAAGCCAGGGCCCTTCCACACAGGCCTATAACCCTGAATGATAAGGCATAATATTCATTCTGCCTCTGCTAATAATAATAATAATAACAACAACAGGTTCCTGGAGGAGACCTCCAAGGGCCATCCAGGGCCATCCAGTCCAATCTTCTTCTGCCATAAGGGGAAAACACAATCAAAGCATTCCTCACAGATGGCCATTCAGCCTCTGATGATGATGATAATAATAATAATAATATTAATTACAATGGGTTCCTAGAATAGGAGACCTCCAAGGGCCATCCAGTCCTACCTCCTTCTGCCATAAGGGGAAAACACAATCAAAGCATTCCTCAGTCATGTTGAATCAAACTTGGCAGACTAAACTCTCATGAGAGCAACAGAAAGTACTGAACCTTGAGTTTGGGAGTTGTAGTTCTCCTCCATCCAGAGAGCACTGTAGACTCAAATAATGATGGATCAGGACCAAACTTGGCACGAATCCTCAGAAGAGGCGGAAGCCGGAAAGGGAATGGATGAGCACACACCCCCCCCCCGCATGCTCCGAACTCGGCCCCACCCCTTTTTCACTCTGGTCATGCCCCCTCTTGCTCGGTGCACACTCTCTCTCTCCTTCCCTCTTTCGTTCAGGTGGTGGAAGGGGGAAGGAATGAAAGGGGGAAAGAGAGAGAGAAGGAGGGAGAGAGAGAGGGGGAGAGGGAAGTAGGAGGAGGAGGAAGGGAGCCTGCTCCTCCTCCCTGCCCCGCCCCTCACCCCCAGCTACGAAAAAAATAAATAAAAATATTCAAAAAAATATTCAAAAAAATATTCAAAAAAATTAAAAAATATTTTTTTAAAATCTTAAAAAGCAGATATCTTGCAGGAGGGTAGGGGGGCATGGAGAAGGGGCTGGGGGGCCATATACGGCCCATGGGCCGCCAGTTGGACAGCCCTGGTTTAGAGCTAGACAATGCAGTCGCTGTTGTGTGTTTTTGCTCTAAAATTATTTAGCCGCTTGTGTTCCCACTATTTTATCAGTTTTATACTTGTTTTAATTATGCAATGCTTTTGACATGAAATAAAAATTGAATGCAGAGGAATTATTTTTTTCGTAAGTGTGAGTAGCATTGCATGTAGGCCAGTGATTTGTTCTAACTCACTATCCCTACATTTGAAATAGGCAAAAAAAATTATTACATATATATAAATAAATGACTTACAATCTGTGTACTTACTGTAATTGCTCAGTATTGACATCTTGCAGCACCGGGAATGTGGCGCAGCTGGCTAAGTGTCAGCTGCATAAGATCTCTCTGACCAGTAGGTCATGAGTTTGAGGCCTGCCCAGGTCGAGGTGGGTGCTCGACCTTTAAGTGTAACCTTTGCAGCCCGAAAGACAGTTGCATCTGTCAAGTAGGAGATAAAGGTACCACATTAAGTGGGGAGGCAAATTTTGACTGAATTATGCGGCCATTAAAGAACTCCAGGAACGCTGAGGAATGCGGAAGGAACAACAAGGGACATGGTGAATGCTGAGAGATGAGGAATGTGTCAGCTCCCCCTGGTGGCCAGAGTTTGCCTCTGTTCGTCTATATGTTGTGTATGTGGAAATGGCAGGGATTGTCTGCTAAGTATGTGTACCTGTATCCCCTTCGGGGTGAGAAGAGCGGAATATAAATCAAGTAAATGAATATAAATAAAGTAAATAAACTGTGTGAATGAATAGTTTTGCACTTAAGTGATAAACAGGTTTACATGAATGACCCTATAGCCAAAACCATGGTCCAATCATCCATCAAGAGAAGTCATTCTCTCTTAACATGTATCATTGCTTATAGAACTCAATGATTGCACTGGAATGCAGAAAATACGCATTCTTTTGTATTGCAAAAGATGCCTTAGTGTGAGAACCTACAAGTATCTTCAGTTCATTTGTAAACTGAATGTTTGTCTTGGATCCTTTTACAAGCAGAAAGAGGGGAATGTGCATTTAAACACTAAATAAATGAAAATTTCTACCCCATGCAGAATATCACCATCATTTTAAACTTAATCAGACTGCTTCCCTATTCACTCCTCAAGGAAAGATAATATGCTTCTATGCTTCCATTACAGCCTGCAGAGAATTTAATTTAGTCTCCTGTGTATCCGCTACCTGATGAGGGATTTCAAAAATTTCTGCAGCACTCTCCAGCTGAGATCCCGTTTTAGTAAAGGGGAAAAAACTAGAACAATTTTCATGAAGAAATTAAGTTGTAATGGTTGCATGCATTTCCATTATAATATCCAGTGTTCCTGCAGGAACAGGCACTGAATTCACTCGTCTCACTCATACCCTCAACCCAACAGAGGAGAAACATGCTTCGACCGTTAATGCAGGTACTTTGTTTTGTGTTGTATGTCGAAATGGTCCAGAGACTTGGATACACGCAGTAGAGGAACAGTATTAACATATTGTGCTAATACTTCCCTTTCAGTCGTAAGGCCGAACAGGGCATAGGGTTACAGCCTGTGCTTGACGGGGTTACACTCCC
Source organism: Anolis apletophallus (assembly GCA_030556195.1). Taxonomy (NCBI): domain Eukaryota; kingdom Metazoa; phylum Chordata; class Lepidosauria; order Squamata; family Anolidae; genus Anolis; species Anolis apletophallus. Next base: position 61,189,467 of record JARBWK010000009.1, read on the forward strand.
CCTGAAGGCGCAGGTTCGCAGTCTGGGAGTGATCCTGGACTCATCGCTTAGCCTGAAATTCCAGGTCTCGGCGGTGGCCAGGGGAGCTTTTGCACAGCTCAGGCTTGTGTGCCAGCTGCGCCCGTATCTTGCGAAGTCAGACTTGGCCACGGTGCTCCACGCTTTGGTTACATCCCATATAGACTACTGCAACGCTCTCTACGTGGGGTTGCCTATGAAGACTGCCCGGAAGCTGCAATTAGTCCAGAGCGCAGCAGCCAGACTACTAACGGGAGCGGGGTACAGGGAGCGCACAACTCCCCTGTCGTTCCAGCTCCACTGGCTGTCAATTAGCCACAATTCAAAGTGCTGGTGTTGAGCTACAAAACCCTATACGGTTCCGGCCCAGTTTACTTGTCTGAACGTATTCTCCCCTATGAACCGTCAAGAGTGCTAAGATCATCTGGAGAGGCCCTGCTCTTGGTCCCACCACCTTCGCAGGCGCGTCTGGTGGGGACGAGGGACAGGGCCTTTTCTGTGGTGCCCCCCCCGGCTGTGGAATTCCCTCCCAAATGAAATTAGATCCGCCCCCTCCCTCCCGACTTTTTGGAAGGGGGTGAAAACGTGGCTGTGCAATGAGGCCTTCGCAGAATGAAGGATGAGATCGCGAAGTGACTAAAGTCGCTAACCACTTGATACAGACCGAATATATGGATTAAGTTGGACTTGATTTTACTTTGGCAAAAGGCTTTTTAAATGTATTAATTGTATTGTATTTTATTGTAAAAAATATTGTAAGTTTATGATGCTTTTAGATTTTAAATGTTAGCATTGAATACTTGCTGTTTGCGGGTCTGAGTCCCTCTTTGGAGGTGAGAAGGCCGAGGTATAAAAGTTTTAAATAAATAAACAAATAAATAAATAAACAAATAAATAAATTTCAGTGGATCTGTTTCCGGTCCCAATTCAAAATGCTCCTTTTGTCTTTCAAAGCTATTAACCACTTTGTAGTGGAAGTTCAAGACATTTTCGACATATTTACACATGCCACTTACACAGGAGCGGGTCCATATTGGGATACTCAATACTTAGCAACAGGAGAGAAGAATGCCAGCTTGGATGCTAGCTGCGCAGTGTACCCTGAGCTGATCCAGAGCAAAATAATAATAATGACAATTAATAATAATAATATATTCTTTACCCACATCTTCTCACAGCTTGAGTATTGAGTCTTCCACTATGGACCAGTTCCAGTGTAAGTGGCATGTGTAAATACGTCTTGGACTTCCACATGTTGACAAACCGGTCTGGTGGTGAGAGGGAGCAGTGAAAAACATGGAGTAGGGCTATAGGTAGCAATAACACAGTGGAAGTGTGCAAGTAATACACAAATAAAGGTCAATATTCAATGAAATCATATTATTATTATTAATAGAGATAAACACAAAACATCATATCATACCGCCTGAAGCAATTCATAAAATTATCTGGCTTCTCCGTTGTGAGTACCATGAAAGGGAATTCCCATAGTATAATCTGCTTTATATGGAAAGGATTTGTAAAGTTCCACAAAACGATGTAGAATCCAAATAGGAATAATGGGGAATTCCAATTGGTAGTTGTATCCACAAATAGGGAGGAGAACGATGAAATTATAATCCAAATATACAGAGGCTTCGGACTGTTGCTGCATGCAAAAGGTGTCCACATCGAACGGGAGAGAGGCTGGCGAACGCGGAGGGAGAAGTATAGGTCCCTCTCAGGCTTTAAGAGGCTGCGAGTCATGCCGACGGGTTGCTAGTGCCAATATCGGAGGCCTGGAGTCCGTTTCACCATTGCTGGTTTTATCAAGGCATAAGATTGAATATATAAAGGCGTTCCAGTCATTATGTAGTATAATATACGTGATATTAGTAAAAGCACAAACAACAAAAATAGCCTGGATAATTGCATATAATAACAACATATACATACTAAGGTTTATCCATAGACATAGTATAACCCCTGCATCAGCAATAAGGGTGACCAAAAGGTGAAGCATACAGGAGCCCAGCAGCCTTAAGTAGTTATGTCACTAGATTAGCATGGAATTAATGCTAATAGGATCGTTGAGGCCACGTGGCCATTCACAATGTAACATTAGGATCCAGCGATTTTCAATACGTCTTAATTGAGTGGTAATATCAAGGTGTGGATTGGGAACGACCCATGCTAATCTATTGACATAACTACTTAAGGCTGTTGGGCTCCTGTATGCTTCACAGCCAGAAAGTGAGTGGTGCTTTAATTAAACTGTTTGATATAACCTGGGTGTTTGTTTGATTCATCTGTGCCTGCATACTTGCAGAGCCCTGGCATCGTGACACTGTCCCTGGTTTAAGATTGGCGTGTTGTTATGCTGTTCCTGTTCTCTTTTTTAGAGCCGCTCATGATTTTATTGTTTTGTATTCTATTTATTGATTGTTTGACGGTTTTCCTTGTTGATCATACGAGGTGTATACTGCTTAATACAATTACATTTCAAAGTAGTTTACAACCTAAGAACAGAATGTTGTTTAACATCAATATAAAGTGTAATATCTAGTCCGTGGGCTGCTTTTTGCTGAAGATGCTGCCCTTGTCGCCCATTCAGAAGCAGCCCTGCAGCACCTCACATCCTGCTTTGCAGCAGCTGCAGGGCTGTTTGGGCTGGAAGCCAGCCTGAAGAAAATGGAAGTCCTCTACCAGCCTGCACCACAGGAAGAACACCACCATCCCCACGTCAGCATAGGCAAATTTGTGCTTAAGTCCGTTCAGCAGTTCACCTTCCTGGGAAGCATTAACTCTTCAGACGCCAAGATTGACAAAGAGATAGATCACAGATTACCAAAGGCATATAGTGCATTTGGAAGGCTTCACAAAAGAGCCTGGAGCAACAAGCACCTGAGGCAAAGCACCAAAATCAGTGTGTACAGAGCTATCGTACTGTCTATTCTCCTCTATGGGTCTGAAACATGGGTCACCTATTGCCAACACCTACAACTCCTCGAACGCTTTCATCAGCGCTGTCTTCGCACAATCCTAAATATACACTGGACCGACTATGTGACGGATGTTGCTGTCCTTGAGCAAGCAGGGATCACCAGCGTTGAGGCCATGCTATTGAGAACACAGCTGCGCTGGGAAGGGCATGTCTCTAGGATGGAGGACCACCGCCTCCCAAAGATACTACTCTATGGTGAACTCGCCACGGGTCAGTGCAACAGAGGCGCCCCCAAAAAGAGATATAAGGACTCCCTGAAACAACATATCAAGCTCGGCCAGATTAATCACTAACAATGGTCCACCTTGGCCTCACATCGGGAGACGTGGAGATGCCACTATCCACAATGCAGTGGCCTCTTTCAAGAAGACACGGCGAACGGGTCTCGAAGAGAAACGACAACGCAGAAAGAACCGCAACTTGGAAACAACATCACCCAAGGAGCCTTTCTGCTGTGCTTTCTGCAACCAAACTTGCCTATCTCAGATTGGCCTTTTTAGTCATCAACGCACTTGTAAAAAGCGTGAGATGAGTCCTTCCTAAGAATCTTCGTTCGCGAAGTAATGCCGAGAAAATGTAATAAATATTTTCCAACCTCTCAAGAATAATGCAGAAAACAAAATAATTCTAATTTCCTGGGAAAGGCCATGTAAAAAGTAACAGTTTGTAAGCAGGTATTTAAGAATGCAGCCCCAGCTGATCAATGAATCTGGCAGGAGGGGCCCTAAAGAACCATGAAGCGTGAAGTGCTGGTGCAAGTTGCTAAAGATGTCCTGCCATTCTTTGCGTCTCTTTGCTTCCCTGGAGAAAAAACACAGGAGAACACAATGTTCAAAGAGAAAAACCATCAAAAGAAGTAAATGGTGAAACCAGACTTGAAAAGAAAATGCCAGGGAAAACAAGAAGCTGGCGGAGAGCCTTGTTTCAATAGAAGGGCCGAACAAACAGCTCTCTAGTTTGTTCCCCTTTCTCGCTTGTTTTCCTAAGTAGCTTTTGGACTCAGGAAGCCTGCTTTGTGAAACAACGTAGGTTCAAGGCAAATGGTATACACGGTGCTTCTCATTTGCAAGCATGGTTACAGGAACAGCTAAACTGGTGCAGCAAACAATTGGCCGTATAATTGAAGCTGAGGATTTTAGTTTATTTTCTTGCATGAGGTTTTTGTGCTTGGTCCAAGGTATCCAACTCACGAGTTCTAAAGCAATGGTAATGACTACATCTTTAAATGCGTAAGCAGTAGGCTTGGTTGATCCAAAAAAAATCATGGTTCTATAATTCAATAGTGGATATGGGATTTTTTTTATTAGTAATAGAAGTACTTACAAAAATTTTCCAAAAATTTCTGAAATGTAATGTAATTAATAACGAAATTCGTTATTAATTCTTATTCCACTGCATGCGCACAGCAGGAAAACACTACAGGGCTGACATCACAGGCAAATCAAGGGGGAAACATTTCCCTTCACTTCTGGAGTGCAATTGACTGGAGCTGAATATTTATAGCATATAGAAATGGTACCACCAACTTATACAGTATGAGGTTCTTGTAACAGGAATATATCAACCTTCTCCAAAATTGCTTTTAGGGTGACTTACAGATTATCACAGAGCTGTGCCTTTCCTTCCTGGCAGAAGGGGCTTGGACTGGATGCCCTTTGGGGGTCCCTCCTATGCCTTGGATTCTGTGGCATGGTGATGATGATGATGAAGTGGGCTGGGTGGCCACCTGTGGGGAGGGCTTTGCTTGTGCCTTCCTACATCAAAGCAGAAGGGGGTTGGGCTGGGTTACCTTTGGGGGCTCCCTACCAACTCTAGGAGTCTATTATTATTATTGGGCAGGGGCTGGATGGCCATCTGTGGGGAGGGATCGAGCTGTGCCTTTCCTTCCTGGCAGAAGGGGCTTGGACTGGATGCCCTTTGGGGGTCCCTCCTATGCCTTGGATTCTGTGGCATGGTGATGATGAAGTGGGCTGGGTGGCCACCTGTGGGGAGGGCTTTGCTTGTGCTTTCCTACATCAAAGCAGAAGGGGGTTGGGCTGGGTGCCCTTTGGGGGCTCCCTTCCAACTCTAGGAGTCTATTATTATTATTGGGCAGGGGCTGGATGGCCATCTGTGGGGAGGGATCGAGATGTGCCTTTCCTTCCTGGCAGAAGGGGCTTGGACTTGGTTGGAGAAAAAACCCCGAAGGCTGTTTTTGCCTGCAGTCCTCCAGGCGCTCTAGGAGTCCCGGTTCTTCTCTATGGTTTCCCCGGTTCTTCTCTATGGTTTCCCCTTTCTTCTGTAGTTTTCTCTTCTTCACTCTGTGGTCTTGTCACTCCCTCCTCTTCTTTCAGCCTTTATTTTCTGCTTCTCCTTTCCTTCTTTCCCCCCTGATTTTCTGGATGTTTAAAGTGCTTTCCCCCCCTTCAGTCCTCTAGAGTCCCTTTTTTCCCTCTATGGTTCCCCCTTGCTTCTTCACTTCCTCCAGGAAGGCCTTTTACTTTAATTATCCTCTGACCAGGCAAAGGGCCCTGATATGTCTGTAAGTACCCTGAAAAACTATTTTGGAAGAGATAAATATTCCTGTTACAAGAACTGAGAGGGGAGATACGATCTAATTACAATAATTAAGAAAATTGGCGGTCCCCACGTTCGGTAAAGAAATTACACTTCTGGGTTGGAGCACATGGTTCAAAAAACAATTGAATTAACTTTTTATACGAATTTAATCCGATTTCAAATACTTTTTAAACAGCAGAGACCAACCCTAGTAAGCAGACGTTCTGCTTTAGCCTGAAATGGCCAGTTTTCAATCACTTTTGAAAATGGAAAATCCAGGCAATGCATTTGCCAACAACCCACTATATTCCATTGCACTGTCTTCTGTGTTGTTCTGTCTTTTTGCATTGCAAGTAAAGGGATTTCTTCGTTTCTCTGCTATATATCTAACTCTATGTAAATTTGCCTGACATGACAGATCACACGGATTCTGGTGATAATTGCACTGGATATTATTTGCCACAAATTCAGTTCGGGTTTTTCAATGAACAAGTGAACAGAGCAACTTATCTATTCATATATTCAGCGAATTCATGTTGTTGGCAATTTTGCTTTCTTGAACAAACTTCTGTTCTTGTTTCATCTGGCTGGAGATGCACCTGTGAGATTAATTAACCTCCAGCTCTGCAATGTGTACCATCCCTGTTTGCTTAGTAGCGGAGCATAATTTGGTACCCACTGTGCCTACGCCTTGTGCAGGATATCAGAGACCCATCTGGTGATATAGGAACAAGAACATAAGAACATAAGAACATAAGAAGAGCCATGCTGAATCGGGCCTCAGCCCATCTAGTCCAGCATTCTGTGTCACACAGTGGCCCACTAGTTGTACACAGGGATCTCTAGCAGAAAGGAGGGCAAAACCCTCACCTGCTCCCGACCCCCCACAACCAGTACCCGGGGAAACATCCTGCCTGCCTCTATCAACACAGAGGTGGCACTTGGATGTCCATTTCAGTAACTACTGATTCCCTTGGTATCCATGAATCTGTCTAATCCTGCCTTGAAGCTGTCCAGGCTGACCGCTGTCACAACCTCCTCTGGAAGCGAGTTCCATAGCCCAATGACCCTCTGGGTGAAGAAATATTTCCCTTTATTACTCCTAACTTTCCTACCTTGGAGCTTCAGGGAGTGCCCCTAGTCCTAGTGTTGGGTGACAGAGAAAATATTTTTCTTTATTCACCTTTTCTATCCCATGCATGATTTTATACACTTCGATCAAGTCACCTCTTAAAACGCCGTCTTTCAAGGCTGAAAAGACCAAGGCGTTGCAACCTGATTTCATAAGGGAGCTGCTCCATCCCTTGGATCATTTTTATTGCCCTTCTTTGTACCTTTTCCAATTCCGTTATATCCTTCTTAAGGTGCGGTGACCAGAATTGTACACAGTACTCCAAATGTGGCCTTACCATAGATTTGTAGAGAGGTAATACAACATTTGCCGACCTTTTCGATTCCCTTCCTGATCATGCCAAGCATAGAATTTGCTTTTTCGCTGCTGCTGCGCACTGGGTTGACATCTTCATTGAGCTGTCCACCAAAACCCCAAGATCCCCTTTCCTGGTTTGTCTCGGGAATGCTTTGACCCCCATCAATTGGTAGGTGTAGTTGGGGTTCTTTGCCCCGATGTGCATGACTTTACACTTGTTTAGGTTAAAATGCATTTGCCACTTTGTTGCCCATTTACTCAATTTCGAGAGATCTTTCTGGAGCTCTTGACAATCAGTTTCATTTTTAACTACCTGAACAATTTAGTGTCGCCTGCAAACTTTGCTACCTCACAATTTACTTCTACATCCAGATCATTTATGAATAAATTAAAAAGTAACGGTCCTAAAACTGAACCTTGGGGTACGCCACTTCTCACCTCTTCCACCCAGAGAAATGTCCGTTTATTACCACCTTTGTTTCCTACAGTTTAGCCAGGTTCCAATCCAGGACAAGACCTGTCCTCTGATTCCATGGCTGAAGAGCTTATTTAGGAGCCTTTGAGGTGAGGACTTTGTCAAAAGCCTTTTGAAAGTCAAGGTAAACAATATCGACTGGGTCCCCTTTATCTATGTGTTTATTTACCCTCAAAGAATTCTATCAAGTTAGTAAGACATGATTTGCCTTTGCAGAAACCATGTTGATTTTCCTTCAACAATGCCTGTTCTTCTATGTGCTTAGTAATTTTTCTTTAATAATGGTTTCATCACTTTGCCTGGAACTGAGGTTAGACTAACTGGCCTATAATTTCCTGGATCACCCTGGATCCTTTCTTGAATCGGAGTTTACGTTTGCCTCCCCCTCCAGTCCTCGGGCACAGTGCCTGATCTTAGAGAAAGGTTATATATTTTGGCCAGAATTTCATAATTTCACACTTGAGTTCCTTAAGAACTCTGGGGTGGATGCCATCTGGCCCTGGTATTTATTGACATTTAGTTTAGTAAGGCATGTGAGAACATCTTCCTTGTTTATCTCTATCTGGTTTAATTCATTTAATTCCCTGAAAAAAACTGACTCAGCTGCAGGCATATGCTTGTCTGTCCTCCTGTGTGAAAACGGAGGCAAAGAAGTCGTTGCTTCGCTCAGCAATCTCCTTGTCTTCACTTATTGTCCCTCTTACCATTTTTAGTCAAGTGGCCCAACTGCTTTTCTAGTTGGGTTTCTACTTCTGATGTACTTAAAAGAAGCTTGTATTTTTTTAATATTCTTAGCTATATATGTGCCTCAAAATCTCTTGGCTTTCCTGACGGTTGCTTTGCATTTAGTTTGCCAGAGCTTGTGTTCCTTTCTGTTCTCCTCAGTAGGAAGAGCCTTCCATTTCTTAAAAGAGTTTTTCTTCTTTCCAATCACATCTTTTACTTCATTTGTAAGCCATACTGATGTCCTCTTGGACTTTCCCGGCCTCTTTCTTATTTTAGAATGCATTTTAGTTATTGTTTTAAAGTATTTTAAACAGTTTCCAAGCATTCTGGAGGGATTTGATTTTTTTACTGTCTTTAGTTTGTTCTTTTACTATTTTTCTCCATTTTGGTGAAATTCCCTTTGTGAAAAAATTTAAGGTCTGTGTTAGTTTTCACTGACAGTTTGCTATCCAAACTTAAGTTGAAGGTTATTGTGTTATGGTCAAGGGTTTTTGTTCTTTCATTTCAGCAGCAGGGAGGATAACAGGACAGTCGGGAATGGACACAGATTACAGAAACACAAAGGGAATTGACTACTATTAATAATATGTGTATGGGCACAAGCATACATACAGAAACTGCAATCCAGGATTTCATATACATTACATTATTGTTTTAAACCAGATTGTAAAATACCCCTTTCCTAATGAAACGTAGTTTATTTTTGAGGACATTTTCCTGGACATGATAATGGGGTGCAGAGGTCCATGTCTTAGTTACATCAGAATGGACTATTGTAATGCACTCTGTGTGGGGCTGCCTTTGAAAACGACTCAGAAACTGCAGCTAGTAAAGAGCAGCAGCTAGGTCAGTGCTAACCTTTTTGAGAAGCGGCACATTTTTTACATTTAAAAATCAAGTACACCACCAACAAAATGACACAAAATGACCCTCTAACACAGTACTACCTATAGTTAATATGTTTTTTTAAATGTATTTATACACTCCGTGTGAAACCTGGGCCTATTTCGATGAACACAACATAGATATCCTGGCTGGAACAGTAGAAAGAC